>JACYFF010002017.1:12383436-12398200 GCA_017589665.1 Selenicereus undatus | reverse complement strand
AAAGATAGTTTTAAGTTAAATACTATTGCACTATTAGATAGTGGAGCATATCAAAATTGTATAAAAGAATGATTAATTCCCTCTATATATTATGAAAAAACCAAAGAACGTCTCCGAGCACTAATGGTGTAGCGTTACAAATTAAGTATCAATTATCAAATGCTTACATATGTAATCAAGGATATTGCTTCAAAAACTCATTCATTTTAGTACGAGATATAAGTCAAGAAGTTATTCTTGGAGCTCCTTTTATTACTCAAATTTATCCATTTAAAGTAGATCAATTTGGTGTGCATACAAAAATTATGGGAACAATAATATCATTCAAATTTGTTACCCCTGTTTATCAAAATGATTTATCTTTATTACAAAATACCTCAATATCAAAACAAATCAATGTAATTGAAGGTAACTATCCAAAATATTGGTGTAGGTTAGAAAGGCTTGAAGTCATCAAGCGAATCAATAATGATCAAAGAGAATTGCAAGAAATAAGTCTCACCATGAACAATAAAGACAAAGGCAAAGCTATACAATTCGACAATGACAACAATTCCTATCCCACCCAAAATCACCTCCAAATGACGAATTACCCCCAAGAACCTCTTTTGTTCTATCTCCGTGATCATGAACTCTACTACACATCATTCTATGGACCAAGATACAATGAAAGTGCTATCTTCATTGATTATCAAGAATGGTACAATTCAAATTAAATATCATTCTACAGTTATCTCAAACTTATCAAAGCCTACCAAACACTTGTTCAAGATGTTAACAATCATCTGGTTCTTATCATTATGCCCATTGGGTATATTAATTATTTCAAATGGTTCCATAAACAATATGAATATTGGATAGCTTTTGAATCTCATATTTTCAAATTTGTTTCCAAGATGTTCCCAGACGTACACATTTGTCCAGTTGATCAAAGCCATACTCAAGTCTTAATTCCATTGCGGTATCCATTCCAAATGGATACTTCTTGTCTTGCTCACACAAAATATGGCTTACGTTGCAAATTTCTAAAATGTGATTACTTCCACTTTCACTACTAATGATCTTCAGGATCCTCCAGATCCTTACGATATGTGACAACAACAATATTCAAAACCAAGATGCAAATGAAGAGAAAAGAGCCCACAAAGGTCGTGACCTTTTGCAAAAGTAAGGGCCATTTCACATTAACAAAGTTTTTATTTTGCAAGTTTCCATTCAGAAGCCCCGGGAGGGATGTCCAGGATTAATTGGATGCCATTACCAATATCCACCAATTCAACAATTCATTAATGCAAACACACCATGTCCCATGTCCCATCAATTCATTAATGCCATCACAAACGTCCAATGTCCAGCAGTATGACTCATCAATATGACGGACACACGCTATGACAATTATAGCACATGTCTAACACTCAATTCATTCAACATGCAATGTATCGTGACTCATTAGCATGTCAACATCCAAAGGCATGACTCAACAAGAAGACAAGCAATTATGTAAGATAGCTCTGTCCGAACAATAATTCAAGAACACTGTTCAAGACAGCTTATCAGAACACTGTTTAAGGCAGCTCATCAGAGCAATAATCCAAGAACACTGTCCAAGATAGCTCTTCAGGACAATAATTCAAGAACAGTCCAATGTCCATTATTACTCAATACTATTTCACTTTTGACGTGATTCCAGTTCAACTTCAACACGAAGTATCAATAATTCAAGATTGTTGGCAGATGTTATCAACTCAAGATTCCATTTTTATCATTCCATCTTTCCCGTTCACATGCAAAGAATTAATTCCATATTGTATTCTATCAATAGATACTCCATAGCGTTGTATTAGGCATGATCAGTCAAGCATCGCCAAAAATTAGGACTTAGCAATCGCAAGATCAGTCAATCAGTTAACACTTCAATCTCGCACAACCTTTCAAGCTCCTCAACCTTCAATCTCTTCTCAAAAGCCTTCTCAATTCCCTTGGTCTCCATCACCAAGTACTTCAACTCAAATCCTTATATCAAGTTTTCATAATTCAAATAAAAGTAAGTTTTATTCATCTACTTTGCTCATTTCAATTTCGTTCTTTCCAATTACGTTTTAATTATCTTTTGATTATCATTTCAAAATTCGACTCTGCATAATTTCAATTTGGCTACTATGCTCTCCTTGCCTTAATCCCACATCTAGGCCCTCATTACTGCTTAGCCTAGGCCCCAAACAAAATTGAAATGATGATTAAAACGTAATTGGAAATAACAGAATTGAAATGAACAAAGTAGATGAATAAAAGCTTACTTTTATTTGAATTATGAAAACTTGATACAAGGATTTGAGTACTCGATGATGGAGTACAGGGGAATTGAGAAGGCTATTTGAGAGGAAAGGAAGTAGGGTTGAGGAGCTTGGAAGGTGTTGAAGTGTTAATTGATTTTGCGATTTTTGCGATGTTCTGTGTGATGATTATCATTTGAAAATGATACTTTGCATAACATCAATTTGGCTACTCCGCTCCCCTTGCATTAATCCCGCATCTAGGCCCTCATTACTACTTAGCCTAGGCCCGATCCTGCCCGTCTGGTATCAGACTCAAGTTTGTCTGTTTAGTTAGTCTCTAGCCGTTTCTAGCGTTGGTCAGCTGTTAGTCAGCCCCGGAAGTTCATTGGTCAGCCGTGTGTAGGTGGTCTTGGTAGAATGTGCATGACTCCTAGCTAAGTGTTCAAACGTAACTTAGATGGCCTCTTGGTTTAGAGATCGTCTTAATTTAGGTAGTAGTCAAAGCTCTAATATGGTTAATAACAAGGAAGTTAGTTGTCAAATTGATTATGTTAATTGGAAAACTCCTAAACAGAAAATAGAAACAATCGATCAAATAGGAAAGTTTGATTTCAATGCTGCTTTATCAATAAAAGATCATGAAATAACTATTCCTTAAGAATTTATTATTCAAAATACTAGACCACAAAGAAATATTGCTCAAAAGAATATTCAACAAATAATAGAAGAGCCTGATGGTAGAATACTAATAAGATTTAATTCAAGTAGAGAAAAAAGTTCAAGAATTTCAGAAAATCAAGAACTCCCTCGAACTTCATATTCAATGCTGTCTAGGTCATCTAATTATGATTATTCAAAAGATAATCAAATAGAAGATACTCAAAAATTTGTTATAAAGCTACTTCTTCCATAGGTTCACCAACGTACTCAACTATCCAACCTCCATCATTTTCTTCAATCAATGTCATTTCAAGTCCCTTTGAAATCAATACAGATTACTTATGGTAAAATTTCAATTCAATAGAAAATAAATCCAAAAGAGAATGGTTCCTTTCACACTTTGATTTAAATGTTCAATCATTCATTAGACAAGAGTGATATTCATTCATGGAAAGACATAAAGTAAATGTCCTTTTCTTCAATTGGTGGACAATATTTGCCTCTGATCATAATCTTCCAAACCCATTCCATGTCAAAGAAATAAATACTAATATTAATTTTGCTAAAAAATGGACACTCAGAGATGGTCACATAATTACTTCTTTTACTCCTCCATTAGAAGAAATTATATTAACTATCCCTGAAGGTACTATTCCAGCAATTCCATTCAAAATAGGAAGAAATGATCTAGAAAATAGTCAAGTACTTTTAAATGATATTAAAAAGGTATATCATCAAAATAATTACACAAACCAAAAGAATAAGCCAAATTTCTTAGATGATATTGTAAAACCCCTATTTAAAATAAAACGCTCAAATAAATTAGAACTACCAGATACTAGTATTCCTTTAATTTCAAAAATAGATGAAAAATTAAAAGAAATAGAAACTTCAACTAACAATACAATCAATATTTTAGAAAAAGATTTATTTCAATCAGATGATGATATCCAAAATATTAATAAAATATATAAAAAAGAATTTTCATATTATTCCAAGCAAACTCCTCCAGATCTTCATCTTGAAAGTGATAGAACAATAATTATTGAAAACTTTGCTGGTGATTCAATATATGAATGGAATATTGATGGTCGTAGTGACCATAAAATATTTGTAACACTCCAAAGAATGTTAATTGCTTATACAACTTATTCAACTAAACGTGCAACAGATTTACAATATTTTGATTTATTAACCTCTGGATTCACTGGTATACTCAAAAATTGTTGGGAGAATTATATTCAAGAAGATGAACGTAATAAAATCAGAACTCACACAAATTCTCAAGGACACCTTGACAATATAGAAACATTAATTTATACAATAGTTACTAATTTTATTAATGTTCATCTTGTTTCCAATTCAAGGCCTTCTGATTGAATGTTTGAAGAAGAAGGTTTGTTTTCTATTGATGTTAATCTTGTTTCTAATTCAAGGTCTTTTGTCTATAATGAACATAAATCTTTTTGTAAATTTTTAATTTGTTCTATTAAAATATTAATTTCTTTCTCTAAGTCTTGAATATTAATAGCTTTTAAAATATTTAGAATCTCACGTGTTTTGAGTATTTTATTGATACTTATCTTATGAGGAGGCTCTAACGAGTCTTCTTTTATTAATACCTTTGAGTTTTTGTAAATATTCTTTTCTTAATTCTGTATCTTGAATTTGATCGATTAAATCCAATAAAAATTCTTTTCCACTATTATTAGTAGTTATAACATTAATACACTTATAGCATAATCTTGAAGACTCTTTACTAGATAAATACTCGCTTGAATCACTTTCTAATTCATTGATATTATTATCTTCATAATCTGATGAGGATGATGATTTTCTGATTGACTAGGAGTACCTTTGAGTTCAAATAATGAACTTAACTTATCTTGAATGTCTGGATGTTCTGCACATATTTCATTTAATTTCTTTTTAACTTTACAATTTTTTGTATAATGACCGAGTTTGTCACATTTATAACAAGTATTTGTAGTATCGATTTTCTCTTTTGGAGTAGTCTTTTTTGGACTTAATTTTTTATAATTTGGACTTCTGGTATTCTATTGTTTCTTTTTACTAATTTGAGTTTTTCTTCGTTTTTTGACAGATGGAGCTTAGAACCTTGGAAGGCAAAATACTTCATAAAAAGAACCTAATTCTTTTCGTTTAGCAGCTTTATCTATTGAATATCTTGTAATTTTAATTCATTGCATAATAAAATTTCTTCTTTTTTTGATAAAACTTAATAATTGACCAAATGTAATTTGTTCGAATGAAATTGGACCTTTACCTATGGCTTCACTTAATTTATTGAATATTCTTTGAGAAAATAAAGATGGTAATCCTGAAGCAAATTTTTATTTCCAACAAGGTTGACGACCGTCTTATCTTTTTATTAGGTATGTTAAAAATGTATCTTTGTACCAATTGTAATCTTCAAGGGTTGGACATCTTAGATTTGTTAAAAGAATATCTATTGCAGCATTAATATTTGAAGGATTTCCAAGAAAATTAGTAACTATTATGTAAATTAATGTTTCTATATTGTCAGGGTGTCCTTGAGAATTTGTGTGAGTTCTAATTTTATTACGTTCATCGTCTTGAATATAATTCTCCCACCAATTTTTAAGTATTCCAGTGAATCCAGAGGTTAATAAATCAAAAGATTGTAAATCTGTTGCGCGTTTAGTTGAATAAGCTGTATAAGCAATTAACATTCGTTGGAGTGTTACGAATATTTCATGGTCACTACAACCATCAATATTCCATTCATATATTGAATCACCATCAAAGTTTTTAGTAATTATTGTTCTAGCACTTGCAAGATGAAGATCTGGAGGAGTTTGCTTGGAATAATATGGAATTTCTTTTTTGGAAATCATCATATGATTGAGATAAATCTATTTCTAAAATATTAACTGTATTGTTAGTTGAAGTTTCTACTTCTTTTAATTTTTCATCTATTTTTGAAATTAAAGGAATACTAGTATCTGGTAGTTCTAATTTATTTGAGCGTTTTACTTTAAATTGGGGTTTTGCAATATCATTTAAAATGTTTGGCTTATTCTTTTTTTTATATTTAATATCTAAATTTTCTAATTTTTCAGTTAATGAACCAATTTCCTGTTTTTTAACAATTGCTTCAATTTGAGTGGAGACCATATTGACTTGTTGAGACATCGTATGTAATACTTGGTTTGTGTAATTATTTTGATTATATACCTTTTTAATATCACTTAAATGTACTTGACTATTTTCTGGATCATTTCTACCTATTTTGAATGGAATGGTTGGAATATTACCTTCAGGAGTATTTAATATAATTTCTTCTAATGGAGGAGTAAAAGAAGTAATTATTTGACCATTTCTGAGTGTCCATTTTTTAGCAAAATTAATATTAGTATTTATTTCTTTGACATGGAATGGGTCTGGAAGATTATTATCAGACGCAAATATAGCCCACCAACTGAAAAAATGGACATTTACTTTATGTCTTTCTGTAACGCCCCAATAATACATAAATCATAGCTGAACACCAAGGAATCCATGGATGGGCGTTACCGCCGTCCGCAAGGACAAGGCTTCTCTTGAATATGAAAATTTAGCCATAAAATCAAAGTATAACCTTAGAGGTCATTCACGACCATTCGAAACATTTAACAACACACGAGAATGATTCTAACTTCCCAGGGTTACATCATCATACAAAACTCAGTTTAATTATACAATTATAACATCAAAATACATATTGCAGTTCAGACATATATAGTTGGAACACCAAAAAGCACCACCACAAGACATGAAAGCATCTTAGCACTCTTAGCACTTCTATCCGCCAATCTCATGGACGGTCCTGACTTATTTATCACCTTCAGCTTCCCTGCTCGCCTGGGAGCGGTTTACTGAACACTTTCCTAAAACAAAACATAAAAACATTTCGAACTGTGAGCCAAAGCTCAGTACATGCATCCCTGTACTGATAAAGATTTATTGAGAAAGAAAATTATGAGGGTCCTCTTTGCAATTCATTTTGATTTTAAAACAGGGAATGAGATGTATATAAAGCTAAGTTGCCAATTATTATATGATAGTGCACCCCTTAGTAACTGTTACGATCTATGTATAGGTGTACACCTGTCAAGCCGACCGGAAGACTTGACCTGAAGCCGCGCGGGTAACTAGAGGGCAATACCCTGTAACTGGTAACTGATGAGGTCACTACTTATGTGGTAAATCACTGATTCAAATGATTCATTGATGTACTTACCAAAACAGTATAATTTCGATAAATACGTGCTGATTTCTAAAGATACAATCAATGAACGTACCTGGGGTCTTTAAAAGTTAGTTCACAGATTAAATAGATGTACTAGAATGGAGAGAATGAGAGCTTAGGCCTTGATTTTGTTCAAAATCATTATAGGCATATGAGGTTAGAAATGAACTTATTTAGATAATGAATACCTTTAAATAAAATTAGCACAATGGATACCCTTAAATAGAAAAGGCTTATAAAGAATTTGTGTGAACCAGTTAATAGATTAAACTGATAAAGTTAAATAAAGTATAGAAATGCTAAGTTAAGGCACAGTAGCGAGTTTAGGGGATAAGGGTTTATGACGAGGGTACGGAATGAATAATCCACAACTTATACTCCCGACCTCCAACTAAGACGTAAGACCCCAATATAAACAGCTTAGGAAGTCCTCTAAAACGTTCCTGAAGAACACATAACAAGATTCTTACGACAGATTCCATAAAATGGGGTTAGAACACCAACATGTCAGGTTTCAGTACTGAAAAAAACCATTCTGCCCATTCTGCCTAGGTTCAGTAAAATAGCAATAACTTCCTCCACAGACCTCGGATTAAGGCGATTCAAGAGTCATTTTAAAGCTAACATCCAGACCCATCTACCCACCAAAAATCAGAATTTTTTGCCTGGCCGATTATTACCAGGTTTGTTCCAAAGTTCGTCCTGGTTTTCTAAAAATTTCAGCAGCATTGTTTTAGTTGTTCCTTCACTTTTTTAACACTAAACCTCAACTCAAACTCTTTCTGAAGAGTGTATAACACACTTTGGTACATCCCAAACTCATACAACATCACCATACATAATTTCTCTTCATATTCATATCAAATAAAACTCCTTTTTCAGTCACATAAACCCACACACCTCAAATTTAACATTAGTTGGTCCAAATCTTGCATTTTGGACAAACCCTAGCTTTGGGTCACTTTGAACTCACTCCCAACTTTTCCAAAACACCATAAACAACATAACAACTTCAATATACCAAGAGATAAGCAAAGACAAGGATAAAACATGCCATAAACATCACTTAAACAAGAAGCAGCTTTGCATGACCAAGATGAAACCCTAACCCTAGCCTCATCCAATTTCAACTCCACCGTAATCCATCAACAAAATGATTCTTAATACCGTAAAAACAACATAATCCATCACTAAAACAACTAAAATAAGAAACAAAAACCAACAAAATCAAGAATCAAAAACAAAAATCAGCATAGGGGTGAAAATAACACTCACTTTGAGCTTGAAAAGAGGTAGATATGCTTCTTGATGCTTAAGGAAGTGAAAGAGGTGTTTGGGGGTGGTGAGTGGGGGATGTTTTGAGGGTTTTTTGGTGGTTGAAAGGTGGCTAGAAGGGCTGATGTTGCTGCTGTGTGCCGTGGGGGGAGAGAAGGAGAAGAGGGAAGAGAGAGAAAGTCACTTGCAAGCTTGGTGAAAAATGAAGATAAAATGAAAATTTTTACAATTTATATCACATTTACTTGGCTGAAATTAATGGTAGAAAAGTCAAAATTGTCAAGCTTGATTAAGGCTTAATTAAAAGGGTTTAGCTAAATAATTAAAGATCAAGTCTTGTTGCATCGCAAACGGCCCTAAACAGGCTCGGGTTTAGCGAAAAACTGAAACCGAGTGCGTTTGGAATTTTTTTTTCCAAAGTTTGAGATAAATGGTTGTTGTGCGTTGAAAAACAATTCTATACATTAAATTCATAATTATCAAGGCCTAACTCGATTTTCAAATTCGACTAAAACAAAGCCCCAAATTGCAAAGTGAGGGCCTATCTAGAATGTCCATTGGAATCATAAAAGAAATGAGGTAAATGAAATGATATTAATCCCATGGATTAATGAAATGAAATTAATAAGCATAATTTAGGGTGGGACTATTACACTTTCCATGAATGAATACCACTCTTGTTTAACGAATGATTGAGTATTTAAATCAAAGTGTGAAAGGAACCATTCTTTTTTGACTTTATTCTCTATTGAATTGAAATTTTGTTGTAAATAATCTTTATTGATTTCAAAGGGGGAAATGACATTGATTGAAGACAATGATAGGGGTTGCATAGTTGAGTACGTTGGTGAACCTATGGGAGAAGTAGTTTCATCTATTGGTTCAGCTATTGGAGCTTTATAATAATTTTTTTGAGTATCTTCTACTTGATTATCTTTTAAATAATCGTAATTAGATGACCTAGAAGGTATTGAATATGAAGTTCGAGGGAGTTCTTGATTTTATGAAATTCTTGAACTTTTTTCTTTACTTGAATTAAATCTTATTAGTACTCTACCATTAGGTTCTTCTATTTTTTGTTGAATATTCTTTTGAGCAATATTTCTTTGTGGTCTAGTATTTTGAATAATAAATTCTTGATGAATTTTCCAATTTGATAAATCAATTTGACAACTAACTTCCTTGCTATTAATCACATTTTGGCTTTGACTACTACCTAAACTAAGACAATCTCTAAACCAAAAGGCCATCTGAGTTACGTTTGAATACTTAGCTAGGAGTCATGCACATTCTACTGGGATCCCTGGGACCACCTACACACAGTTGACCAACGGACTTTCGGGGCTGACTAACAGCTGACCAACGCTAGCAATGGCTAGACACTAACTAAACAGACAAACTTGGCACTGATACCAGATGGGGTAAGATCGGGGCCTAGGCTAAGCATTAAAGAGGGCCTAGATGTGGGATTAATGCAAGGGGAGCGGATTAGCCAAAAAGAATAAGCCAAACTTCTTAGATGATATTGCAAAACCCTTATTCAAAACAAAACGCTCAAATAAATTAGAACTACCAGATAATAATACTCCTTTAATTCCAAAAATTGATGAAAAATTAAAATAAGCAGAAACTTCAACTAACAATACAGTTAATATTTTAGAAAAAGATTTATCTCAATCAGATGATGATTTCCAAAATATTAATAAGATATATAAAAAGAAATTCCATATTATTCCAAGCAAACTCCTCCAAATCTTCATGTTGAAAGTGCTAGAACAATAATTACAGAAAATTTTGCTGGTGATTCAATATACGAACGGAATATTGATGGTCGTAGTGACCATGAAATATTCGTAACACTCTAAAGAACGTTAATTGCTTGTACAACTTATTCAACTAAACGTGCAACAGATTTTCAAGCTTTTGATTTATTAATATCTGGATTCACTGGTATACTCAAAAACTGGTGGGAGAATTATATTCAAGAAGATGAACGTAATAAAATTAGAACTCACATAAATTCTCAAGGACACCTTGACAATATAGAAACATTAATTTATACAATAGTTACTAATTTTCTTGGAAGTCCAAAAGATATTAATGTTGCAATAGATACTCTTTTAACTAATTTAAGATGTCCAACTCTTGAAGATTACAATTAGTACAAAGGTACATTTTTAACGTATCTATTAAAAAGAGAAGATTGTTGTCAACCTTATTGGAAGGAAAAATTTGTTTCAGGATTACCATCTTTATTTTCTCAAAAAATATTCAATAAGTTAGGTGAAGTCATAGGTAAAGGTCCAATTCCATTTGAACAAATTACGTTTGGACAATTATTAAGTTTTATCAAAAAAGAAGGAATTTCATTATGTAATGAATTAAAATTAGAAGCAAGATATTCAACAGACAAAACTGCTAAACAAAAAGAATTAGGTTATTTTTGTGAAGTATTTTGCCTTCCAAAGTTAGAAGCTCCACCTATCAAAAAACGAAGAAAAACTCAAATTACTAAAAAGAAACAATATAATACAAAAAGTCCAAATTACAAAAAATTAAGTCCTAAAAAGACTACTACAAGAAAGAAAATTGATAATACAAATAATTGCTATAAATGTGGTAAACTAGGTCATTATGCAAAAAATTGTAAAGTTAAAAAGAAATTAAATGAAATATGTGTAGAACATCCAGACATTCAAGATAAGTTAATTTCATTATTTGAACTCAAATAAACTCTTAGTCGATCAGAAAATTCATCATCGTCCTCAGATTATGAAGACAATAAAATCAATGAATTAGAAAGTGATTCAAGCGAGTATCATCTAGTAAAGATTCCTCAAGATTATGCTATAAGTGTATTAATGTCATAACTACTAATAAGAATGAAAAAGAATTTTTATTGGATTTAATTGATCAAATTTAAGATACAGAATTAAGAAATTTTTTTTATAAAAACTCAAAGATATATTAATAAAAGAAGATTCTTTAGAACCTCCTCATAAGGTAACTATCAATAAAATATTCAAAACACGTTAGATTCCAAATATCTTAAAAGTAGTTAATATTCAAGACTTACATAAAGAAATTAATATTTTAAAAAAACAAATTAAAAATTTACAAAAAGGTTTATGTTCATTACAGACAAAAGATCTTGAATTAGAAACAAAATTAGCATTAATAGAAAACAAACCTTCCACTTCAAATATTCAATCAGAAGATATCTCTACGGATCAACAATTTGTTTCAACTATTAATCAAATAAATTTTCAAAAATGGTATATTCATATTACTCTTAAAATTAAAGATAGTTTTGAATTAAATACTATTGCACTATTAGATAGTGATGCAAATCAAAATTGTGTAAAAGAAGGATTAATTCCATCTATATATTATGAAAAAAACAAAAGAATGTCTCCATAGTGCTAATGGTATGGCGTTACAAATTAAGTGTAAATTATCAAATGCTTACATATGCAATCAAGGATATTATTTTAAAACCTCATTTATTTAGTACGAGATATAAGTCAAGAAGTTGTTCTTGGAACTCCTTTCATTACTCAAATTTATCCATTTAAGCTAGATCAATTTGGTGTGCTTACAGAAATTATGGGTACAATAATATCATTCAAATTTGTTACCCCTGTTTATCAAAACGATTTAGCTTTATTGCAACGTACTTCAATATCAAGACAAATCAATGTAATTGAATGCAACTATCCAAAATATTGGTATAAGTTAGAAAGGCTTGAAGTCAATAAACGACTTAATAATGATCAAAGAGAATTACAAGAAATAAATCAATGAATAGAGGAAAGAAGCATTATTTTACGCAATCATATTATATCAATATCACCTCCAGATTTCAATAAATTTTATATAAAATGGTTAAATGAACATTATCAATTAATGTGCCAGCGTCATGATCTGGAAAGAACCATAGATTACTGGCAAATCAATCTTAGAACACTCAATACATGCATAGCCAGATATCAAATCATATAACCTAAACCTATTCAATGCGGAGTAAACTATTTTCAAAAAGTTTTATAAAATTCCTTTACAATATTTTCACTACGAATTTTACTATTTCTGACAAAATTATATTTTATTTTCAGCCATCAAAGATTCAAATTTCTCAGCAATATCCCATGACCCATGATACTCAAACCCATCCTCATTATTCAATCCCTTTTGCAAACCGATTCCAAATCCTGCAGTCTGAAGAATTTCCTCTATTAACTTCTACTCAAGCTTCATCCTTCACTCAAACATCTTGTTCTGACTTATCTAAACATTTCCATACAAGTCTCAAAATGAACAATAAAGACAAAGGCAAAGCTATACAATTCGACAATGACAACAATTCCTGTCCCACCCAAAATCACCTCCAAATGACAAATTACCCCCAAGAACCTGTTTTGTTCTATCTCTGTGATCATGAATTCTACTACATATCATTCTATGAACCAAGATACAATGAAAGTGCTATCTTCATTGATTATCAAGAATGGTACAATTCCTCTGAAATATCATTCTATAGTTATCTCAAACTTATCAAAGCCTACCAAACACTTGTTCAAGATGTTAATAATCATCCAGTTCTTATCATTATGCCCACTGGGTATATTAATTATTTCAAATGGTTCCATAAATAATACGAATATTGGACAGCTTTTGAACCTCATATTTTCAAATTTGTTTCCAAGATGTTCCCAGATGTACACATTTGTCCAGATGATCAAACCCATACTCAAGTCTTAATACCATTACGGTATCCATTTCAAATCGATACTTCTTGTCTTATCCACACAAAATATGGCTTACGTTGCAAATTTCTACAAGATGATTACTTCCACTTTCGCTACTAATGATCTTCAGGATCCTCCAGATCCTTACGATCTATGACAACAACAATATTCAAAACCAGAATACAAAAGAAAAGAAAAGAGCTCGCCAAGGTCGTGACCTTTGGCTAAAAGTAAGGGCCATTTTATATTAACAAAGTTTTTATTTTGCAGGTTTCCATTCAAAAGCCTCGGGAGGGGTGTCCAGGATTAATTAGATGCCATTACCAATATCCAATAATTCAACAATTCATTAATGCCAACACATCATTAATGCCATCGCAAACGTCCAATGTCGAGCAGCACGACTCATTAATATGATTGACACATGCTATGACAATTATAGCACATGTCTAACACTCAATTCATTCAACACGCAATTTATCGTGACTCATCAGCATGTCAACATCCAAAGGCACGACTCAACAAGAAGACAAGCAATTATGTAAGATAGCTCTATCCGAACAATAATTCAAGAACACTGTTCAAGACAGCTTATCAGAACACTGTTTAAGGCAGCTCATCAGAGCAATAATTCAAGAACACTGTTCAAGATAGCTCTTCAGGACAATAATTCAAGAATACTGTTCAAGACAGCGTATCAGAATACTGTTCAAGACAGCTCATCAGAGCAATAATTCAAGACCACTGTTCAAGATAACTCATCAGGACAATAATTCAAGAACAGTCCAAGGTCCATTATTACTCAATACTATTTCACTTTTGACGTGGCTCTAGTCCAAGTTCAACACGAAGCATCAATAATTTCAGATTGTCGGCAGACGTTACCAACTTAAGATTCCATTTTTATCATTCAATCCTTACCATTCACGGGTAAAGATTTAATTCCATGTTGTATTCTATAAATAGATACTCCATAGCATTGTATTAGGCATCATCAGTCATGCATCGCCAATAATTAGGACTTAGCAATTGCAAAATCAGTCAATCAGTGAACACTTCAATCTCGCACAACCTTTCAAGCTCCTCAACCTTTAATCTCCTCTCAAAAGCTTTCTCAATTTCCTTGGACTCCATCACCATGTAGTTTAATTCAAATCCTTGTATCAAGTTGTCATAATTCAAATAAAAGTAAGTTTTATTCATCTACTTTGCTCATTTCAATTTCGATATTTCCAATTACGTTTTAATTATCTTTTGATTATCATTTCAAAATTCGACTCTGCATAATTTCATTTTGGTTACTCCGCTTCCCATGCAGTAATCCCACATCTAGGCCCTCATTACTCCTTAGCTTAGGCCCGATCCTGTCCATCTGGTATCAGAGCCAGGTTTGTCTGTTTAGTTATTGTCTAGCCGTTGCTAGCGTTGGTCAACTGTTGGTTAGCCCCAGAAGTCCTTTGGGCAGCCGTGTGTAGGTGGTTCCGATGGGATGGTCCCAGTGGTCCTGGTAGAATGTGCATGACTTCTAGCTA
>JACYFF010002017.1:12311731-12343436 GCA_017589665.1 Selenicereus undatus | reverse complement strand
ATATATATATATTTGCAAAACAAATGATCGTTGAATAACAAACCTTTGTGTACACCCCCTATATTTCCTTTGTACAATCCAAAACCTGAAGCTACCTATTCAGTAACCAATCTATACAATGTGTATGTTTCTGTTTGGACTGGTGCAAATGCAGCACCCTGTATGTGATCTTCCTCTTTATTTCCTTGAAGCTCTCATTCGCATGGGAAATCTTGTTATGATATATCATCGTGTTTCTTGCATACCAAATGTTGTAAATCACTGCATTTGCCATGGCATAGAAAAGGCCTTTGGTTTTCCTGGACATCTTCTGCTGCAATATTGATTTAACAAAGCTCTTCAGTCCAGTAATCTGTATATCCACCTGCCATTCAGAAAACATCATCCTCCATAGACCTTGAGCAGCAAAAAACAGATGATCCTGTGTTTCCAAATTCTGATTACACATTCTGCACTCCATGGATGGTAAAGCATTGTATCTGCCTAACCTGCCCAGCACAGGCAATTTCTGATGCATGAGCATCCAAGCTATGATAGAATACCTCGGAATAGATAATCTGGACCAAATGATCTTGGTCCATGCATGGTTGGCATTTGATTTACATAACCAGGCATAGCCTTCCTTCACCTTGTACTCCACTTTGGGATAATTCTGGAATATGTCTCTCACCTTCAACAGCTTCTTCCAATACCAACTTGCATCATTCTTTAAGGAATAATCCCACCAATCTTTACCCTTTAAATATCTCCCATGGATCCATTGAATCCATAGACAATCTTTCTTCCTGGCAATGTCCCAGACTAGCTTTGCAACGCTTGCCTGGTTCCAAAGCAGCAAGTTTTTCACTCTTAACCCCCCTTGCTTCCTTGAGGTGCAGACTGTATCCCAGGAAATATAGGGAGCTCTACTGTAAGTATCACTGCCTCCCCATAAGAAATTTCTACATATATTGGTCACCCTCTGAATTACCTCCTGGGGCAGGAGAAAAACCTTAGCCCAAAAATTGAACATTCCAAAAAGAACTGAGTTAATAAGCACCACCCTCCCTGCATAAGAAATATGTCTTGAAACCCAAGTCCTCATTTTTCCAGTTATCTTTTCCACCAACAGACTGCATTCCCTCTTTGACAGCTTGCTCGCAGTAATAGGTTGTCCCAAGTATCTAAATGGTAACTTACCTTCAGAGAACCCAGTAATGTCCAGACATTCCTGCTGAATTTGTGAGCAGTTCCCCCCAAAGACAATACTAGATTTATCCATGTTGGCTTTCAAGCCAGAACATAATGTGAAATCATGGAATACTTCCATTAGTCTTTGGAGTGAGGGGGGATGAGCTTTGCAGAACAGGATCAGGTCATCTGCAAACATTAGATGGGTTAAACCCATCTTTTTACAGAAAGGATGGAATGCAACGCCAGAAGAAAGGCTAGCTTTTTTAAGAAGCCTTGACAGATACTCCATAGAAAGCACAAATAATAATGGGGACAAGGGGCCCCCCTGCTTAAGTCCTCTTTTTCCCTTGAAAAACTCGCCTTGATACCCATTCACATTCACAGAAAACTGGACAGAAGTAATGCATGTCATAATCCATTGTGTAAAAACCTGAGGAAATCTAAGAGAGTCTAGGAGCTCCCTTAGAAAATCCCAATGGACAGAATCAAAAGCTTTGTGAATGTCCACCTTCATGATGCAACTGGGAGGGTTGTGTTTCCTGCTATACCCTCTGGCCAAATCTTGACAAAGAAGGACATTGAAAAGTAGCTCTCTCCCTTTCATAAAAGCCCCCTGCCCTGCATCAATAAGATGAGGGAGGACTTCCTTAAGCCTAGCACATATCAACTTTGTAATGCATTTATAAATGACATTACAACAAGATATGGGTCTAAAGTCCTGAGGCCTCTCAGGGTTATCCCTTTTAGGAAGAAGGATAAGTTTAGTCTGCCCATAAAACCCTGGTAGCCTTCCTTCAGTGAAAAACTCCCTTACTGCTGAACATATAAGATTGCCAATCTCAGCCCAACTTGCTTTAAAAAATCCACTACTAAACCCATCAGGTCCTGGGGACTTATGATTGAGTATAGAGCACACCATGGCCTTAATGTCTTCATTCTCAAAAGGTCTGCATAGCTGCAATTGCTGCTCTAAAGTCAATGAATTCCCCAATGCTATAACACTTGCATCCACACCTTCTCTGTGCTGCATATTGCTGCCCAGCAGGTCCTTAAAATAGCCTGTCATCACCTTTGAAACATCCTCAAAACCTTCAACCCTTTGATCATCTCTTCCTTTAATAGTATAAATACTTGCCATTGCCTTCCTTTGCTTGATTCTTGCCATAAAATGTCTAGTGCTTTCATCACCAGAACCAATCCATTCTGCTTTACTTTGCTGTTTCATAAGTGACAAAGCTGAATGTGTGATACTCACATAGTGTTCTCTTTTCACAGCTTCCATTTGTTGTAAATCCTGGTTGAAAGGGTCCTGTTGCAATGATACTTGAGCCTCTGCAAGCTCCTTCCTGGCCTTAATCTGCTGAGCATATATATCAGCATACTTATGCCTATTCAGCTGCATGAGTGGACCCCTTAGTCCATACAACACCTTCTGCAAATGTGAGCCCTCCTGTGCCATCTCCAGTTGGTGATTCACAATTCCTTTAAACTCTCTATCCTTAATCCACATTTCACAAAACTGAAAAGTGGATTTAGGTTTTGGTAAGGATGGAAACCCCACCAATATTGGTGTATGGTCAGACAGACTTTGAGGCACTAACTTCACATGTGTATAAGAAAATACCTCATACCAAAGGTTATTATGAAATGCTCTGTCAATCTTGGACCAAACTTTCTTGTTTGTCCATGTAAAAAAAGCCCCTTCATACTGAAACTCTTGCAGGCTGCAAGAATAAACACATTCAGCAAAATCTTTTGTTTCTTATATATATATATATATATATATATATATATATATATATATATATATGTATGTATTTATCTGTGCGTGTGTGTATATATATCTCTGTGTGTCTAAGTCCTTAATGTCGCTCTTTATTTTTGAATCAAAACCAGATAGGGGTAAGCAAACGCAATCTTATGTTTCCACTATTCATGACTTTGCTATGAAACCTAAGAGCCAAGCTCAAGGACAAACTCATCGTTGAATCAAGATTCAGAATCAATATGAAAGTTTTACTGAATTTTCACATTTAGCATACAACCAAGTTGTGAAATCCACCCCTCATATGAAGCGAAAGCCTCAAGCTTCTCAATTATAGGTTTTATCAACACCCCAACCTCCATGTTTCTGCTTTTCAAAATCAAAATTTGAATTCATAACCTTTACTCATTTTTCTGAACCACAACGAGTTCAAACTGTAAAACTTCAAACCCCGACACTGTTCTCTAGCCTAGAAAGTCTCTTTTTGCTGATGTACTCAAAATCGTAGATTCCATGCGCTTATCCCCCTTGATACCAAATCGACTCGAATCGAGCATATTGAATACGACAAAGGAAAAGTTCTTTATTCCAAATTTCAAATTCTCAAGATTTTGTCATCCAAAGAACGGGGTCGTCCCCTTTTGAATACAAAAAATTCTCAGTCCATTTCCAACTTTAACATTTCAATTTCTTAGACTACAAGATGACATGGTTTAGCGCATTCTACTATAGGAGTTTGGACCATTCCTGGTTCATCTTCTTTAACAAAGGAGTCTCAGATTAATACATTCAAAGTTGGTTCTTTGATTGGCAGTCCTATTTTGGGTCCAAATCAGAGTCATTAACTTCCCCCGCAGTTCCAGGTCTTCAAGTTCTTATGAAGCAACCAAAATCATCAAAATTATACTTTTAATTGAATTTGAAGTTCCTTGAATTCTCTATTGGAATATCAAATACTACAAGTTCATCCTGATGGTCCTTTTATCTCCATTATCCACAAATTTAAATTTAAGATCTGGGAAAAATTCAATTTCGATCAGCGATATAATCTTGATCAAGTTCAACGATATGTAAAGCATCAAACAAAGCAAGTCATGGACAGTCCTTCAACAACAGTAAAAAAAGATGACAAATGTCCTTCATCAAGTTCATCCAAAGGTTCCAAGAAGAAAGCTACATTCAAGAATTTCATGAAATGGTTAGAGCATCAAAGCGATGCCGATAGCATTTCATCCACTCAGTCTTACTCTAATCCAATGGGCGACCCATTTACCAAGGATTTGTACGAGATTTAAAGATGCAATTATCCAAAACTAGGGGATAGTATACAGTAATGCCCCTTGGAAGTTCGATAAGCAAGCACACAGTAATAAAAATCAAGAGGCAGCTGTCAAGTTTTAACAATTCTGTCAATCATCAACCACTCAAAAATAACCGCTTACAACTATTCAAGGTCAGTTCACTATTCAAGATGATTCAATAATTTTATCTTTTTACTATTTAGATGTCAGAAATATTATCGTGTTACTATGTTAATAAATATCTTGTACTAGAAAGTTTACTTTTTGAGCCGATATAAAGGCCTCGCAGTTGTATTGTAAAAGAAGAACTTAGTTGCCTCGATTCCTTGTATCATTTTCCTTCCTCTGTTTCCTTCTTATTTTATCCTTTCTTTGTCGTTGTAAGATATTCGTAGAATTCAAAAAATATCAGTAAGTTTTAATTCATTCAATTCAGTGTGCTATTTTTATTCATGTTTTCTGCGTGAATTCATTCTTCCGTTAATATTCCTACACCATTCATACACTATTTAGCACTGTTCATGCCGAATCAATTTCTTAAGTTTCGCACTACTCATTTCACTATACATATTCATAAACGATGTTTATGATTATTGTTTTCATCAATTGTTAATCAAGCATTACTCTTAATTAATCAAGTTTTACTTCTAATTAATCACGTTTTATGACTAATTTCAAAATTGAAAATTCTATGCGGTCATTTCCCCAGCTGGTATCAAAGCAAGTGTGTAGTCAAATTAACAAAGTGTCTAATTAAGAGTCTAGACTACACTTACCATCATGATTCAAGGCGAAAACCCCTAAGATTAGTCGAAGGACTAATCAATTAGCCCAAAAAGATTAATGAACCCCTAATGACATATAAATATCCTCATTAAGGACTTAGACAAGTTGGTCATCTGGTATGAAAGCTATGTTGGTCAGTAGCGTTAGTCATCCTCTATGAATCCGCATGGCGCCTAGTAAGTCCGTAGGGCAGCCTAGTGATCGGTGACCTTGACAGTAAAGGGTTAGAATGAAGGTAGTCCTAGTTCTGTCCTACAATGCATTGTTAGGTACCTAGCAAGTCTTTGTCAATGATAAGCATATTTGTTTGTTATGTCATGTTGATTAATTTCTTTAGTTGAATTGATTATCCTGAGACTAATCATTTTATTATCATGGCAGCATCATTAAGAAGGCTTTTGTCTAAATCATCATCTTCATCACCTACATCTCCTTTAGAATCAAGCGTAGTGCATGGTAAAGAAATTCATGAGTTTGGGGACTATTCAAAATAGAATATCCCTTCTCAACCCATTGAATTAATTTATTCAATTGGACCTTTAAACTTTAAAACTACTTTTTCTGTCAAAATTCATGAAGAAACCATTAGTTTAAATGATCACTACGAAACCTTTTAGCCTTTATCAAGAGTTTTAATCAATAAATACCCTAAAAAAAACTTCAGATATATTCAGTTTGGCCTAGTTCAAGTCGCTGTTAAATCTTTAACTAAACTAGGAATTGATACCTCCGTCTTCTTAACTTTAAGAGACCATAGATTAAAAACATACAAAGATTCAAAACTTGCAATGGTCCAATCAAATATTTGTAATGGTTCAATCTATTTCAATTGTTGTCCAAATTATTCAGTAGATCTTACTAATCCTTAGATTCGTCAGACTCTAGTCCTTGATGTTCATTTAATGATTGATAAATTCAAATAGTTTTCAAAAAACCTTGCGGTTACCTATCGAGTCTACTTTTGATTATTCTCTTCCTAATTAAATCCAAAACTTAGTATTATTCTGCCTTAGAGAGAAAAAACCGCTCTTATTCAAGTTTTTGCTGATGAATCATCCTTTTATGTCTTTATAAGGCTAAAGTGGGATGAAATCACCATACCTCAAGAACTCATTATTCTATATCCTAGACCCCTTAGGAATATTACAGTAAGAGAAATGTCTCTTATTTCAGAGACCTCTAACAGAAGGCCTTTACTTCAATTTAGTTCGTTTCGTGAGCCTTCTCGCCCTATTATCATTCCAGAATTCTAGTTGGCTGGATCCTGAATCTCATCTGTGCCATCCACTAATAGAAACCCTCATATTAGTGCAATAATCGATCGAGCTCCTTTGCCTGAAGTTATATACAATGATACTCAATCCGATGAATGCCCTACGTCACCTACCTTTTCTTAAATGAGAACTCCATCTGAATTAAATGAAATTACAAAAGTTATATTTCAAGTTAATCGATGTTATCTTAATAAAGAATTTTAACATGATTATAATAAGCCCTTTAGAAAATGGTTTTTTGCCCATTTTTCTAAGGACGTGCAACAATTACTCTAAACTATTTACTGCGATCAATTAGTCAAAATAAAAGAAAATATAGCCTTCTTTGATTGGCTAAATACATATTTACACAAACACCGTATTTCTATTCCTAACTATCATCCATCAATTTGTGTCATCGAATGCCAAGCAAAATTATGGCGCAATCCTTTTACAAAGCAATCAATAGTCTCTGTTCATCATCCACTGCACACCTTATCTATTCCTTTATCCAAAGATGACTCTATTATTGCACTCGATTCAAAAAACCCTGAGAGGGAGAAAGGGAAAAAGATTCCCAAGAAACTCAAAATTTTCTTGATGAAACACACAAGATAATTGAACAAAATAATTATTCCAATCAAATATTGCATACTATGGCTACCCAACTAGATTCAATAACCACTTACTTAGGAGAAAATTCTAGCAATTACTTGTTAGAATCATCCAAAGTAAAGAAAACTCCTAAGATCAATTCTCCACCTTTGTTCAATCATTTTAGCACACCTATCAAAGAAATGCCTTCAATGCCCACAGCAAAATTAGGAAACAATAACAAGAAGGAAATCAAATTATTTCAGAAATATTTCCATGCTCTTGAAAAACTAGAAAAACCCACATTACCAAAACAAATACTTTGCATTCATAAATCATGCCTTACAAATCCACCAAAAATCTATGACACAAAGTCAAATTCTTCAGATAAGTCAAATCCTATCCAAATTATCAAAACTAATTGCAAGAAATTTCCAAAATTAAAGACTCCATTTATCACAAGGACGAATTTAAAAATATCCTATCTAGGTCCTGAAAAGTCATATTCAAAACAAAAAATATCTAGGAAAATGATATGCCTTAAATATGGCAAAATAGGGCATGTGACCAATAAAAGGAAAAAATTAGAAATAAACAATCCTAAAATTCAAAAGAAAATATTCAAAAGTACCCCTGCTTAATCAAAACACTTATATATTCCTCAATGTCTAAGTCAAAGAAAATTAAATTCTAAATCCTTGCCAACCATTAATCAAATTAATTTCAAAAAACTGGTATATTCACATTGCCCTAAAAGTTCAAGATAATTTTGAACTAAAAATAATAAAACTCCTTGACTATGGTGCACATCAAAATTGCATCAAAGAAGAAGTAACTCTATCCCAATATTATGAAAAAACATTAGAACAACTTCGTAGTGTTAATGGAAATTCATTACAAATTCAATAGAAATTATCCAACATTTATATTTTTCATAAAGATTATTGTTTCAAGAATTCATTTATTCTAGTAAAAAATATAAGACATAAGGCTTTTCTTGGCACTCCTTTTATTACTTACATCTATCCTTTCAAGGTAGATCAAAGCGGTATTCATACCTCTATTATTGGAGTAAGTATTTCCTTCAAATTTATCATTCCAAAAGATTCAATTCCTTCACATCAGTATGATCAAAATCCATGAAAAATACATCCTAAAACAAGAAAAGATTCAAATAATAAGAAGACTCGATCTTATACAAAAGGATAAAGACGCCATATTGAAATTATTAAAAGACATTGATGAAAGACTTCTGAGCTTATCCTGGGAAACTAAAAGGTCCTACACCCCAAAATTAATGACTCTCTTTGAAATGATGCAAACTCCTTCTCTTCAAGAAAGAACTCAAGAAATTTGTACCTTATTAGACAGAACTCAATTATTAATACAATTGAAATCAAAACCTTAAAATAACCAAAAGGGCATTAGCCCAGTATGAAACAATATAGATATTAGACATACTTCGTAAATTATTCATATTGTTCAATTTTATCCCATTCTATTTAAATTTTTCAAAAACACATTCCAAACGTTATCCTTTCAAAATCAATAACTGTCCCTATCATATTCCTTTAATTATCCTCTTACATAAATTCACATGCATACTCAAATAGAAATTTGCACTCAACTGTCAAGGTCTACACTCATTCATAGCATATGCATCACAAAGGTAGTGTCCTGTTCAATTCAGTTAAAACCTGCATTTTAGGGCCTCACATCAAATATTAGGAAGAACTAGTCTGGACCCGTGCTATGCATGGTGTATTTTAAAATAGACATTTCATGAAAGATACTATGCAAGTAATGAATCGATAGTCATTTTAGACACAGTTAATATTATAATTTAGGAAAGATGATAGAATAATCAATGAAAAATATATGTGGATAGGAACTTCATATATAACCATTGGGATGAACCACTAAAAACCACATGACTTAGAAAAAGGTTTATAATACTATGATAGAAATAGTAGATAGTGATTATGACAAAACACACGCTAAAAAAATGATGAGCAACCAATCTATCACGCCAATGACGTAGAATCTACTTCCTCCTTTTATACCTATAGAGGAAATAAAGTTTTAGAAATAATTTGAATAACAATGATGGGGTTGAAATTTGTATTTACACGTGATCTACCTGGTGTACCTAACATTGGTCTTTCGTAAGTAATAAACCTCTTCCTCCTAATGAATTGGTGCAATAACAGCGATAGGAACTTCTACTTCATAGTGACGTGGAGGCTCCATAATAAATATCTATGGTTGCCTTATGTAATCATCTATATCGCATGAAGCGATAGATGATCATATGGCTATAGAAAATATTAACATAGGATAGTCAATAATAAAAGAATAAACTGTGTTAAATGTAATACGTAGGGAAAACTATAATACCTGTGCTACATACACATCCAACTGGGCAGTTGTCGTATGCAAAAGAATTCGAGCATCCTCATGAAGAACAGAAAACTCTCTACAACCTGTATTATCTTGGAAAAAAACTCTGAAGATATACCTATAATTTTAAATAGAACAAGACGATTATAATAATGCAAACGTGTATTTGGAAAAGTAGAACAAAGTACATAACAATAGGCAATCAAGTACACAAACCTCTTTTGCGTCAAATTTGGAGATTGACATGTACAGTAAGGTACATTCAGAGCGAATATGTAAGAGTGATCACTTTTTTTGCAATTGGTGCGGGCATCATAAATCAACGGGTGAATTTCATTGACGTATGCAAAAAGTCGGCAAGCAATATCTGACCTGCATATTGTGAACTGTAAAGATTATGTTTTCTTCAAAGAATATATGTAAGTAGAAAGTTACATTTGTAAGGGAAATTTCTAGCTTACATTTCGCATAGATGCATATTCATATAATCTAATCCTTTGAGCGGCGAACAACTTCTCCAGATTGTACATACGTAATGTTCTCTTATGCATGAAATCAAAATGGGTCATCACACCCCTAGTGCCAGAGAGCCTAATACATGAAAGGAGGGTAACATGTGTGAGATCAAGTGTTTAGAACTTGTAATGGAAATGGAAATTAAAACTAATATTATTGGTTGTATATACCATCCTTCAAAGTCTTCTGTCGCTTGAATGTCCGGGTTGATAAGCAATCTACTAATTGGTAAAGTAGAAATCGATATTCCTAAAAGTATATTGTATGGGAGAAAACATATTAATAAAGTATACCCTCATAGTGATGTTAAGCAATTTGGTGGGTGAAAGTGTATCAATTGGATGTGATGGTACATTGATAATCTCTAACGTGCACTCTCAAAGCAAGAAGTATATTTTCAGTACCCAAATGTTGCTGAAGATGGGTGCCCTCAACTTCTGCAAAATCTCCCCATAAAGTTAGCCTTAATGGGCGCATCCTACATATAAGAATTAGATGTAGTAATATTAGGGAGAGCAACATGCGTTAATAGATAAGAAAAAATCTATACTAATGGAAATACATACTACATTTCAAAAAGTAATAATTCGCGTCTTGTAGTACCCCTATTCCTTGTCGTTTCTAAAGGAGATATTGCCACTACCATACCGATGATGTCTAAACGACAAAAGGAAATGAAAATGTTATAGATACTTGAGAGGAAATACATATAGAAATGTAGGTAGTTAAGTTCATCGTGTAAATTATATGCACCTATAACATTGTCACGTGTTCGTAGACGTTGAGGGACATCAATGAACGACCCACAAGGTGGTAGGTGCTGGTAAGGAATATCAAGACAATCCTCAACCACACCAAGAAGTCTCGATCTCGGTGTAAAAACCAACTTCAAATTATTGTTGACCACATTCCTTTCTCCATCTGTCGCAGTATCAACCAAAAGCCCGGAGATGTGGTAAACTTTGCCAGCATCGAGTACAGATCTCCATCGGTTAATTTTAGCATCGCCTTCTATGATGGCGAAAATCTCATCACACTATAAAACAATCAACTGCATTGATAAATAATATACTTGTACATGGTGGGAAAAGTTTTAGCAACTGCAATAAACCAATACCAGATAGTCCCTGAATATAACTTTCCACGGTGTGCGTTGCTCATATACTCGAACAGTCATTGATCGCACGAGTCGAACAATTAGGGTGACAGCTCTATTGCTAGGGTTGATGGCACATATAGGCATAGAAGTATGTACTAAACCTGACATATCTGTAATCATAAATAAAAAAGAAAATAGATTGGTATAATCTAATGTAGTGAACACATCATGATAGTGAAGGAAATAATAGTAATGTAAATAACACCATTGTTATATGATTAGAAGGGACTAACCAAGCATCAGGAATGCCATTAAAAACTTCATGGTAGACAATATTTTTAGTCATGTTGTAAGGCACATCCCTTTTGTTGCAGATAAAGAACTTCAGCCCTGAAGGACAGGTGATGCAAGAGATAGCTACATATAGTTGACCGTGGGAGAACACAGGTTTTGGGAGATAAAATCCTACATACTATAATGTTTAACCTTGACTTTTATTAATTGTCATTGTAAAACTCAATTTCAGAGGGAATTGTCTCCTCTTTAAGGCAGACGATGAGTCCTTAGCTGAAGAACTCAAGTCAACCCGTGGGATAGTCACTACTTGCTCGATATTTCTTCCGGTCAAGATTTTGGCTTAGACAACCTTACTACCAAGTCTTTCAATAATCAAGCGAGTGCCATTGCATAACCCAATTGATGGGTCAAGATTTCTTAGTAGAACAACAGGGACACCAGCTTTCAATTGAATTTCATGGTTCAGGAATCCTGAAAAGTTCATACCATGTAGCATCTTTGGTGGATTAATGTCATCAATAACGGAATCAATGTTAGTAGGTAGGAAGGTGTTAGAACTCAGGTATGTATGGCTACAACCGGGAACCATTGATAGAATCTTGGAATTTATTTCATCCACATTAGTGTTTAGGGGGGCCAATATACAACGGTCCTGAAAGTATGACTCGTTTCTGTATCTTTCTACTAAACCTGGATACACAAATTCGATCAAGTTCGTGAGGCTGTTGAGGCTATTGTTGTCATTCTTAATGAGAAATTCTTTAGGAATCTCTATCCAATCCAGTTCACTACCGCCTAAAAATGAGTATCCT
Organism: Selenicereus undatus; assembly: GCA_017589665.1. Classification (NCBI taxonomy): domain Eukaryota; kingdom Viridiplantae; phylum Streptophyta; class Magnoliopsida; order Caryophyllales; family Cactaceae; genus Selenicereus; species Selenicereus undatus. The sequence continues at coordinate 12,331,440 of JACYFF010002017.1, read as the reverse complement.
TGCACACGACCATTACCCACATTCAAAGTCCATTCTGCAAAACTTCGCAACCGCTCATGTTCATTGTCACTTAAATTTGAATGCATAAGGTGCATGTTGGTTCTAAGATGTTGCATATTGCAGTAAGACCAAAAGGTTGCCCTTTATATTGAAGATCCAACAATATCGGCTCTACTACCCTATGTAACAACGGGAAGTATCTGCCTGAAATCACCTCCAAAAATGACCATTTTCCCCCCAAATAGTTGGTTATTATTGCATATATCTCGTAAAGACCGTTCAACTCCTTCTACCGTGTAGCGATGGGTCTTGGGAGCCTCATCCCATTTGATAAGTGTTGTTTCCCTAATTAGCCGTGCTAATTCAGACTGTTTAGAAATGGAGCATATGGATGTCTCATCTGCATCAATTGGTATCTTAAACATCAAATGAGCTGTTTTCCTAAGGGTAATAATAATGCAGCTATTCCAGAGGATGCCACGGAAAGCACTATCAAGCCTTTTGACCTAAAATGTGTTATGATAGTTTTCTAAAGATATATTTTTCCAGTTCCCACACTACCATAAATAAAGAAACAACCTCCTCCTCCATGTTCATCTACATGAATAACTGAGTGGAAAACTCGCATTTGATCAGAATTAAATGTTGGTAGCAACATTTCCCGGTTATGTTTCTCTTGTTCTTGATTATAATCAAGTTGTTCTCTAATAAGTTTGTTACCAAGTTGATGCACTAGATTAGGTGACGACAAAGGCATAAGAGGGTAGTCCCTGAATCATATGCCATTCTTATTCAAAATCATCTTCATTTCATAAAGTCCAAGGTCTTGTCATTGTTCCATAGGAATATGTAAACTATGGTCTCTGAGACCCTCATCCATTCGTCTTTGTAAATCATCAGTTAGGTCTTCCCAATATTGCTCCTACAATCGATGGGGGTTAGACACTTCTGAGAACATAAGCATTGAACAGAGCATACTACGAAGTTCAGTCCCTGTTGCCCATAGTGATGCTTCTGCTAGTGCCTTATGCTACTCATTAGCATCATCAACCAACCCTCATGCCAAGCAAGCTTCCTTAAAAGTTGAATATAATATGCCATTGATAGTTCTGAAATCCTCATACGATGTAGCTCGTTGAACAATCTGCATTAACATTTGTAGATAGTATCTCTCGCCCATGTTTGGGTGAGCATAGCGCTGCCGGCAAATGGATACCGTTTGTTTTCTTTTAGTCTATTTCCTCAATCCTTTATTCCATACATAATAAGATAGGAATGTTGCATAAGTGTAACGTCTTGCTTCAGTATCTTCAATATTCACAATGAACCAACTTATGAGCATAGTAACCCTTTGTGCTCCTTCTTCCACAACCCTATGAAGTCGATCACGATCATTGGATATAACATATTGTTGTCTCGACAAGTGGTATTGTAATAGTTCAACTGACGGATAACGTTGCATGATCTCAAATTCAAATATTCTCCAAACAGCATCCACCTGTGACACATAATGACAATCCAAGTATTGTTTAACCTTGTTGATGTCTTCACAGTTAGGAGGACCAATCCCCAGTTGAGGATTCTGGACATTGTCTTCGATCACTATGGTAGCTCTATCAGCTCCCGTATGCATGTATTTGTGAAGGTACTTAATGACCTTCTTTTGTGCATGCCGCTCAGCATTAATATGTGCATCATATTTGACACACAGATCACGGTTATATGGTATTACCCATCTATTGTCCATTCTCTTACCACGAATAGTTACACTTCGACCATTATCCCGACGCATGTATTTCACAAAACCATTTTCTTCAATAATGGTCTTATCACAAAAACTCTTAGGGTAATGCTTTGTGCACGTGTTACCATCAATGCATGGAGCATACGAGATGTTAGTGCCACATGGACCATGTATCATATGTCTTGTAATAGTTTTGAACGTGAGGGGGGTTAGTGTCTTCATCAGGGAGCTCTGTGCATATAATATGGTCGATGTCTTCAGTGCACGTAGGCTTGTCCTCATTTGTAAGGGTTAATAATATATGGGCATGTGGTAATCCCTGTTTCTGGAATTAAATAACATGTATATCTACACATGTAACAAATGAGTATAGGTTATGAGGATTAAAATAAATGCCAATAAATAAAGTAAGATAAAGATTAATAATCTGCTAAATACGTGACATAGTTAGCTGACAACATTACCTGCAATAACTTTGCCGAAAAGATTTTTCTCCTTGAAGTCTCGTTTTAGCTCTTTTAGCCTTAAGCGAAATACTCGAGCAACAATGTCTGGTCAGTAATTTACATATTGGCCTGGTTGTTGTGCTAAAGCTTCTTGGATTTCCGACTAATTAGGATTGTAGGTGAATGTGATAAAAAAAATCTGGATAGCCCATTTGATTGCAGATGCCCATTGTGTCCAAAAAATGTTGTCTCATATAGCGTGGCCCACATGTGAATGATGCAGGTAGTATTAACCTTTTTCCCACTGCATGAGCATCATTTTCACCAGCAACAATAGCATCTTGCAAGCTGCTGTATAATTCTACTGGCAGTGTGCTTTGGTGATTTTTGATATATAATAACCTCCAAGCCTCAATCGCAGTATAACAATCCACAATAAATTGAAGGAACAATCGGTCGCATCGAAGTGGGATGTTTCCTTCGTGAAGCCTATCTTGTATAAGGAATGCATTAAATTCTCTCATTGTCACCATTACTCGATTACTACTTGATCGCCCCACACATGCAATGTAAGCTAACCAACCATCAATTTCATAAGGAAATAGGAGTGGGTATTAAAGGGGCATATACGATGGTTGCGTTTCATATACTCGCTGTAAATTTTTGCCAAAATTTTTGAATAATAATATCTCAATGCTCTTCACCACCAACGTCACCCCCGACTATGATAGCTGCAACTTCATCTGCAGTGGGTAGTGTGTAGACCTGTCAATTTGGGCGGACAGGTAGAATACGGGTCGAGTGTATTTCAATTTCGGGTAAATACGGGTCGGGTGTATTTTGGGTTCGGGTAGAATACAAGTCGGGTGTGTTTCGGTTTTAAGGGTTTCGGGTAAACCTAACGGGTCGTGATTGCCATCTTTTTTACTATTTTTGGGCGACTAATATTGGCTATAGAAGCTCAAGTTACTTGAATATATATCAAATAAATCTTCGATATTTCGTCACGACAAGCGAATGCATATTTGTAGACTTTAAATTGATAAAAATGAAGGGGAAAAAAGGTACTTAACTACTTATTCATTCGTGAGTACACAAATTTATAACTAATAATGTTGCTGAAATGTACTTGCTCCTTATATGGAATATGAAATACCTATCATAGACATTAAACAAGGCACAAAGAAGCTACTTAGTTTTCATTCTTTGAACATTAGAAGCAAAGTCTTAGGTCATAAACAACCAAGCCACCAATATAACAAGTCACAAAGCACAAAGTCACTACATGAGATAAGAGTGACCAAGTCACCATTATAACAAGTCACAAAGCCCAAAGTCTTAGGTCATAAACAACCAAGTCACAAAACAACCAAGTCATAACAAAGACACCCAAAGCATAGTTCAATATCAAACACCTAACATTAATAAACTAATTAATGTTAGAATCGCCAAATTCGGTTTGGTCTCTCGATTCCAAGTCCACCTCTTCTTGTTCCTCTTCATCAACATTCAAAGTGACTTTAGAAAACTGAGCACATACACCATTGAGCTCTTGATCATCCTCATCTACATCACCAAATGTTACAAGTGAAATTAATGTATTTATTACAAGATATAGTATGTATATAAAATAAAAAAAGAAAGATATTTATGATTGTAGAACTTACCCCTGTAGATCTTATATCCAAACAACCAACTATGAGTGGTGACCAATGCTTCTGCATTCTCCGATTTAAGAGAAGCTCTCCACTTAGTTATGATTCTACTGCCCATACTAAAGCACGACTCAGAAGCCACCATAGTAATAGGGATACTCAAGATGTCTCTTGCCATGTTAGATAAAGAAGGAAATCGATTTTTGTTCATTTTACACCATCTTAAGATGTCTAAGTCGATGGTATGATCCAATCTATACTCATCCAGGTACTTATCCAATTCTGAAGTTCTGCAATTGGATACTCCAACATTATCAAAATTAGCAAAACCCTACATAAGATGAAAATATATTCTTAGGTACAAATAAATAATATAATTTCTCTTACAATGAACAAGTACACTAGAAATCAAATTATGAAACTTACCGCTAGGTCATCCTTTCCTCTCCTTGCACCACTCTCATTTGCTTGGGGTTTTTCTTTCACATACTCCCCAAAGAGCTTGTACAGCTGATCTTTCACAATCTTGGACTTCAATTTAGAAGTTTTAGCATCAAGTGTTTGAAAACAATACATGATAAATTGAAACTTGTATCGAGGATCCAAAATGGCAGCAAAGGAGAGAATCATGCTATAATTATCCCAACAGTCCTTAAATTTTCCCCTCGTCTTTGTAGCCATGTTCTTAAGAACAGCATCCTCACAAGAAGTCCATGATGCTAAGAGGCTTTCAATCTTCAACACATTTTTAAAGTACAAGTTTGCCGTAGGATACTTTTTACCAGATATGATAGTGGTTATCTCATCAAATGGTTGAAGAAGATCACAAATTTTCTCAATTCTAGACCACTCTTTTTCTGTGGGAAGATCAGGAAAGCTAGAAGTAGACCTCTCCATCCAACTCATACTGGCAAAGGCAGCTCGATAAGGCAATGCTCTGTCTAGCATCTTATAGGTAGAGTTCCACCTAGTTGGACAATCCAACCATAAACCCCTAGCACAATCAATTCCAAGACCCAAAACAATTTCCTCAAATTTCAATTTCCTACCTTCAAAACCGATCGCATGTTTCACTAGATCCTTCACGTTACTTATCCCTACATCAATCAATTTCAAGCCTTCTTTCACAATCAAATTCAACACATGCGCTCCACATCGAACATGAAAAAACTCACCACCACAAGGCAATCGAGCATGCACATTAAGAGTCTCATGCAACATGTGTTGCATATTATCATTTGCTCTAGCATTATCCAATGTGATTGTGAAGATTTTCTTATGAATTTTCCACTCCTTTAAAAGATCATGGATTTTGTCATGCAAGGCATTTGCATTATGAGGAGGAGGCATGTGAATAAAAATTAGAATCTTAGAATGCAATTCCAATTAGAATCAATGTAATGAACCGTTAAGGAGAGAAAACCATGACCCACGCAAGAGGTCCACAAGTCAGAAGTCACACAAATTCTACTTGTGAGTAGGCTCAATGATTGCATAACTCTATGCTTTTCCTGTTTGTGGATCTTCACACAATGACTTTTAGCCGTATTCCTAGATATTGGAAGACAATCCTCATTCAAATAAACATAAATTGTTCGGGTTCCCTTATGCTCAGCAAATGTAAAAGTGTACACATGTCTAATTATGGATTGGGCAACCAATTCTTTACACTCAAATCGACTAAACTTTCTAGCTAATTTTCCATCTTTAGCTATCATCATTTGACCCACAGCCATACTCGAACGAGCACTACAACTTTCAGTATGACGCCTAAAGTTAGACGTATCATTCCTAGAATTTGCATCAACAGGTCCTCCATTATAATACTTGCAATAAACACAATCTTTGCCATCAAAGAAGTGCTTGCCCTCTTTTATGTTGTAATGCTTCCACATAGGAGAGGTCCAAAGTCTTTTTTTGGTTAAAGGAGAACCGTCATCTACTTCAACTGTAATTGGCGTTGGAGGGGTGGAACCCCCTATAAAACTTTCAATAATAAGTTAGTGCAAAAATGATTAGTAGCAAAACATGTTGATAGCAAAATGACTGTAGTAACTAGCTAGCTAGGAAACAACAAATAAATGGACTTCATGTTTAAAATTATTTATGCTAAGTGATCGTAGGTATTTATATGTTTAAATTGCATATTTAGTTTGACAAGAATGATTACTTTTGATATTTCTATAAGAAAAAAGAAAATAAATACATTTATTCTTAATTTTTATTCAACCCTTGTCATTGATTAATAATTGAATTTGGAAACTTAGGCAAAACAAAATACAAAGCTTCAACAATAAAATACAAATTCCAACAATAAAACAGATTAGACACTAGCAGTTTGAATACTTGTAAATCCAAAACAGAGCACACAAGATCAGAATTATGCCAAAACAAACTTCTAAATACAAGATCGGAAGAGATTAGTGTTTGAATACTAGCCAAAACAATAAAACAGAGTACACAAAATAAAACAAAAATTCTAAATTCTTCCATCCAAAACAGAGTAAACAAAGCGAAAATAGGGTGGATGAGCAAAAACAGAGTACACGACTTGGACCCATGAGTACAAAACAGAGTATAAAACTTCTAAATTGTTGTTCAGGTTGATCTGTTGATGTAAGCCGCTCTCTTTCTCATCCCAAACAAAACTTATGCATCCCCGATTAACTGCTTGCTCGAAACATTGACCCATGAGAAATCAGCCTGGGCATATGACCTGGGAGCCGGGCTCGAGAGCTGATTCTCGTAGGCTTGGAAGAACAACTTCTTGAAGGAGCCAAAGCTCTCGGGGATTGAACCAGCAAAACGAAGAGATTGAGATAGGAGCAAAAATAGAGTACACAAAGCAAAACTTAAAACCAAAAACCTTCTAAATTCTTCCATCCAAAACAGAGTACACAAAGCAAAAACAAAAGCCTACTAACTTCATCACAAGCCTTATGGGTGGATGGAAGCACGAGTATTGCGGCCTAAAGGAGATGGAGATGGCATTCTTCCACAACCACGAGACCCACCTGTGCTAGCTTGATGAGGCGCCATGGAAGGAGATTGGAAGAATTCCAGTGTAGCAACCAAAATGAAGAAGAGATTGAAGGAGATTAGTGCTAGCTTGAAGACTTGAACTCACCAAAATCTCAGTTAGGCAAGCACTGGAAAGTCGAAAATAGCTAGAGAGAGAGAGAGAGAGAGAGAGAGAGAGAGAGAGCGAGAGTGGAGGCGATCAAGGAATTGGAAGGAAGCAAAAGCAAATAATCTACTAGGGTTTTGGCTCTCTCAGCGTCACTTTGCATTTCTCAGCCGAGGCCTAAGTGCCCAAACAGCCCACTGCCTAACCGTGCAAGTAAAAAAAAAAAAGGAATGTAGAGGGCCTGACCTATCGGGTCGACCCGGACCCGACCCAGTCGAACCCAGATTTTTTCGGGTTTCTCGAGTTCGGGTTTTTTCGGGTTTCAAGTTGAAAAATCATGTTCAGAACCCTAAATTTTTCGGCAGATTCGGGTCGGGTTTTCGAGTTGGGTCAGATTCTGCCAGGTCTAGTAGTGTGTATTGTCTTCCAGGACGTGCTTTAATAATGCGAATGCTTAACTTAATCACATCATCAGCCTTGAAGATATCACGTGCATTGCGAAAAACCTTCACATAAGGGTTCACAACATAAAGCATATGTTGTAAAGCCTGTAGTGTTTCCTCATCAACTCCACGTACACTTTGTTGGTCGTTTAAAGCTCGACATCTATTTCGCACTTCGTCATATGTGTCATAGATATATAGCTGAGCAAATTTGGGTCGCTGTCCTTCCGTAGGGAGTAATGAACCAATTCGATAGTAATTGTTTCCACTTATTCTGAAGGAGTAAGGACCATGCCCATCCATTACAAAGGAGTCGATAGCTCCACCCATTGATGTGAATGACAACATGGAGTTATACATCCTTATATTATCAAGAAAATTAGGTTGATTTAACAATGTGTTCAGTAGTGGAGGAGCTGGGGGCAATGTCGGCAACATAAGACATCCACTTTGACAACATATCATGAATCGAGGTTGTGACACGCTACCTCTTGCAAGTCTCTCATCCAACCACATGGTCGCTCGAGAGTGGCCACAAGAAACTAAAGTTCCCATGAAATTCCAACGGCTTAAGAAGCTTCTTGCAGGTGGAGTGCTACGTGCAATAGCTAGTTGGATTTCTCTAGATTGCGACTGATAGCGTTCGCGTTCCACAATGAATTACGATTGTGTGTGATCTGGATTATGCAGAGTAAATAGCCTCCATCTTGCTTTTTGTCGAGCAAGAGTAGCTCGAAGCCTATTTACATTGTTCTCACCACTTCTACTTGGAGTTGGCATCACTACTTCAGAAAAATTATGTGCGTTGTTAGGTAAAAGTTGATCATTTTGTTATTCAGTGAAGCAGATGTAGTTGCATGCATAGACTATTTAGTAACATATTTTCCCTCTATACAGTATGATTTTGTATAGATTTATGAAGGAATTTTAGGAGTATCACAAAGTTTGATAATGTAAATGGTGTTTTTAATATGCTTGGCATGTAAATGTATCTAACTGGCTGTCTAAGTGTGACTCAAACAATATGTTTTTGTATAGAAGTTTCCTCGATTTCATGCTCTTTTAGGTTCTATTGTGTTGTACATTATTTTTTGTGTATTTACTATTTAGGAAATTAGCTACGCAAAATATTGAGACTTTGACGAAAAAACGTGTATTTGGGGATAAAATCAAAGGGAAATTATACTACCTCTTGTTTGACAAAGGACTTATTATTCATTGAAGCAATTTTAGGAGTGTCACAAAGTTTGACAATGTAGAGGGTGTCTTTAATTTGCTTGGTATGTAAATGTATTTGACTGTTTGTCAAAATATGACTCTTATAGTATGATTTTGTGTAGAAGTTTCCTCAATTTCATGCTTTTTTAGGTTCCATTGTGTTGTACATTATGGTTCATGTATATAATATTTAGGAAATGAAGTATGCAAAATATTGAAAATACATCGCAACCAAATATGTGGTGGGGTTTATTTTTTTTTTTCAATAGCTTAGTGATTAACACTAAATACTTCCAAATATCCAAAGCTTATGACGAAACTTTTCTTAAGAAAAATTGCATTAAAATTAGATATAATTGCCCAAAACAATATAAATGTCACTTAAATTTTCAACTATTCAAAAATGACCTCATGAAAATAATATTTATTAATTTTTTAAAGCAAATTCTTTCATATTTTTGTTTAATTAAGTAATCTAATGATTTATAGCTTAATACAGCAATATTTGATTTATTTTAGTATAGTTTTATGTCACACTAAATATAGCATGAATAAATTGTTTTTAATCATCATAATTTTCAATAATTTTCTTTTCAAAAGAAAATTCTACGCATGGTGGGGTTTAATGTTTTTTTTAATAGCTTGGTGATTACCAACAAATACTCCCAAATATCCAAAACCTATCACGAAAATTTTCTTAGTAAAAATTGCATTAAAATTAGATGAAATTGCCCAAAACAGTAGAAAAGTCAATTAAATTGTTCAACTATTCGAAAATGATCTTATGAAAATGATGTTTATTAATGTTTTAAGCACCTTCTTTCATATTTTTGTTTAAGTAAGTAAACCAATGATTTATAGCTTAATATCTATCTCTACACTACGTCATTATGGACAATAATGTAAATAACTTTTTTTGTTTAATATTTGAACAACATATGTTTAATTTTTTGTAACTTAAGGGAAAAAAATGATTAAGAGCTTAATATACATATCCATAATATGTTTTTATGGAGAATAATGGTAAATAATGTAAATATGATTGTAGACCTAATTTTTAAAGTAAACAATTTGTAGTAACCAAATACGTGGTATAATATTTATATACATATATCATTTACATTAAGTATAGTAATTAGTAATTATGCACATATATTGTTTACATTATAAATATTGTGGTAATGTTTGTACGTGGAATTATTATTCTCTTAATGTTGATTTTTAGGTTTTCCATCTTAACAAAAGGTAAGTATATTATGTATATCAAATCTTGGTTTTAATTCATGTGGAGATGTACACAATGGGTTATCTTTATAGACAGGTGAAAGTTCTCATGTTAATATCGATATCTTTTTTATAACGCATACCATACTTCATACATTGGTGACAAATATGTGCATAATAGTAGCCAAAATATTAACAAACAATATGTGTATAGTATTCCCACAAGGAAATTTTAAAGCAATGGAATGACAACAAAGAAGGAAACACGAACGTAATGAATACAGTAATATGACAAACTAACCTCAACAAATATCAATATCAAGGGCACGCCTGCGAGAAAAGACTGCAAATGAAGAATAGGCAAGAAAATTAGATGGCTTGCTTATTCCTTATTGGGAGTAGATTATAAATTAAGAATAAAAAATGACCATCTTATAGTGGAAGAGTTTGGGTATGTGGTGGATGATTTGATCCAATGTCTCTTATGATGTATGGGCTTAGGTTATGAACGTTTAGTGCACATTATAAATAGAAAATGTAATTATACCCAAAAAAGCGGGATTTCTAAATGTACTCTCATTTAAAGTACAAAGTATCGCACATGTAAAGCATTAGAGATAACAAATTCTGTCATGTGCATGTCACCATAGTTACCTCAATTTCCCTTAAACATAAATGACATATGAGTTTTGTTATGGTGATGTTAAAGTTAGGTTGACTGTGTGCAAACAAATTTGGTTTTATATGTTTATCAAAGAAAAAACAGAACACAACAAAGATACTTTTTTCATCATTGAGATCTCAAGTTGGGCAATGACATTATTAATCTAACCATAAAGAATTTTAGTTGAATTATAGTACAAATATTACTTTTGCATGTGTATATGTATTATAGATATAAATTTATCTTAAATAATTGATAAAATAGGATTAACTGCCAGTGAATATTATGTATTCACAATATTCACATGGAAATTCAATTTTTTTTTTTGCTTATTAATATGAGCAACATTTTCAAACATTGAAAACAGATTTGCCAACATAGATCTTTGTGAACGCTATTAATAGAAAAAAACAGTAGCATTCCCCCCAAAGAAAACAATGCTAACCTTGTAACAATGCAAACCTTGTAATATTAATATCAAATTTAGACTCTAAAAATATCTTAGTTATGAAATTAGTGAATATTTTTTTTTTATATAAATATCACTTTTTGTAAGTTAAGATTGTCCTATCCTTATCAAAAATCAAAATATCTAAACTAATTTTCAATTAGGAGTTGATTCCATATTTGACCAAGGTTAGTGGAATTTCATCATAGGCAGGAATTTCCATCGATAGTTTTGAAGTATGTATATTTAGACCTGAGTTGTTCAAACTTGGAAAGTAAAGGAAAAATGTTGACAGACGCAATTTAGAGAGGGAAGACAGGGTCTCCACTCAGCAGTAGGGCTCAACATAGCGTTGAAAATTCAAAGTGGTCAGGTTAGGACTCAAGAAGCTTGACCTTTCATCTCCATCTTTGAATGTCTATTACTACTTTTGACCATCCTCAAAGCCCAATTGGATGTCTATCCCAAGTTGGGGTGCCCAAAAAAAAAAAAAAACCGAATCTGCATCAACTATGAAGTGGTATTTAATTATTTATAGTGCAAAACTTAAAAAAGAAGCAAAATTTTTGCAGATTATATACCGTTTTAATCAAGAGATGTAATAAGAATAGCGGTGCTCAATCCCCCCTAAGGAATAATGGTCTAAAATTGACCTATATTTGAGTAATTTACTTTAATTGTTCAAACTTATAGTTATGCTCGATGCAAAATCTAAAATAACATCATTTAATATGAGTCAAATCCTAATTGACGTGAATGAAGTTTAACGCAAATCAAAACGATAAAGTTGCCTTTGTTTAGAAGACATTTTTTTTATACAAATCAGAATTTGTTCAAGTTGATAATGATGTCATTTGAATTTGAGCCAAATTAAAATTAGTTCTGATTTTTTTTTATCAAGAATCTTATTAACCAACACTGAGATCTCCTTTGTGAGTTTTGAGTGATTTTTTGTTTTTTATTGGTAATATTAACGTGAAGGATTTAATCACCCTAAGACTTAAGGTATGAGAAGAGCCCAAATTAGCATCTAACGCTTTTCTAGCAAACAACATTTGCGTGCTCTAAGTAGCCACAGTAGAGCTCATGATAAAAAATCTATCCATAAGTTATTAGACCCTTATACTTGAAGTTTGATTAAGTATATCTTTAACGTAGTGCTTTTTACCTAGATATTTTGAAAAAGGTCATTCTTCATGTACAGTTTGACGATATTCATTAAAAAGATAAATAATAAAAAATATCACTTAATCATTCCATAAGTTATTAAGTTTTGATTTGGTTTTGGATATTTGGGGGTATAACATATTATACAGATGTATGTTAAGCTCTTAATTATTTTTTCCCGTAAGTTACAAAAAGTAAAACATATGTTGTTCAAGTAGTAAACCAAAAAAAGTTGTTTACATTATTGTCCATAATAGCTTAGTATAGATATAGATATTAAGCTATAAATCATTGGTTTACATAGTTAAACAAAAATATGAAAGAAGTTGCTTAAAGAATTAATAAATATCATTTTCATAAGATCCTTTTTGAATAGTTGGAAATTTTAGGTGATTTTTCGATTGTTTTGGGCAATTTTATCTAATTATAATGAAATTTTAACTAAGGAAATTTTCGTGATAGGTTTTGGATATTTGGAAGTATTTAGTGGTAATCACTAAGCTATTATGAAAACATTAAACCCCACCATGCATAGAATTTTCTCTTGAAAAGAAAATGATTGAAAATTGTGATGCTTAAAAACAATTTATTCATGCTATATTTAGTGCAACATAAAACTGTACTAAAATGAATCAAATAATGTCATATTAAGCTATAAATCATTGGTGTACTTAATTAAACTAAAATATGAAAGAAGTTGCTTCTACCACCATCAATGTGCATATGCATTCCATTCATGTCAGGTAACAAATCCTAAAATTTTATAGGCTTCTACCACAAAATGCCATGGGGAAACTGAAGCACCTCCCTTTATCTCTCTCTCTCACACCCGCACACACACACAAGTAAGCAGAGTAAGTACCAATCCCATATATGGGGAATTCGATGAATCAAGAAAAAACCCTGAATCAAGAATTTCCAGAATCCATTAAAAAAAACAATATTCAAGCCTGCGTGCGATTCATTCAAGACTACGTGCGACCATAATAGCGAAGTGTAAAAGTAAGTGCTAAGAGAATAGTTATCATAGATCCTAACCCTTGCAATCATCCAACGTTAGCCAAAATCAGTAAAAATAACCAACAGAAACCACCCATATGAACATGGAGGTAAGCAGAAACTAAAACAACACCATTTCCCCAAGCACGAATTGTACATATCAATGCGTTGGAAACATGTATACATGAAGTTTTCAACACTTAGAAGCCAAGAATAAATAATCAAAGGAAATCTGCTTCATCAACAAACCTCAGTATGAGTCGTCTAATTCCCCAAGCACCATTTGGGACAAGCATGAATTGTATAATGCCCCACAGTTACTAAACAAAGACATGAAGCTCATCACTGGGCAACTTAGGCTAGAAGAACCCGTCATCAACAACGCATTCAATAGCCTCAGTAATACTCTCAGACTATCATATTAATTTATTATAACATTGTTATACCAGGCCCTTGTTTGTGTTGGCCATATTTTAAAAATGAAACAATATCTAATCTCCATGCATAATTTAAGCATTACAACACTTCAAATAAGGTTATTCTGATCCAGTGTGCTCCTGCAAACTGGTTGACTCAAGTAAGCATAGCAAGAACCAATCCCAATTATGGGAAAGTTGAAAAATCAAGAAAAACCCTAGAATCAATAATTCCCAGATTCGATCAAAACAAATAAGCAACATTAGAAGCAAAAAGCATCTACAAAACACCCCTCCCAATAGGTAATTACATCAATAATTAGCCTATTGCAAATATACAACGAATTCTGGAAGACCAATACCTAACGTTGGAGGAGATTAAGGTTGAAATACAGGTTTCAGAAGAGTAGCTCCAATGTCTCATGCAATAGGAAAATAGAAAACATCATACAATGACTAAAGTTGACAAATTAACCAAGGAAGATCCACAATTTTTTAAATAAGTAGCCTATTGCGAATAGACCACCAATTCTGGCAAAACCAATACCTAATGTATATATGTATAAGTCAAAAAATCAAAAACTCATACTACGAATAAATTGACCACATATATGTATAATTGATGAACAATGCATAAATCAAAAGTCGTAAACTTTTTCAATTTGAGTATGTTTACCTACGAAGTCGATCAGGACGCTTACGAAATATGTATTCAAGATTTCAATTGATTAGTTGCAATTGATATAGGAGATGGAAGAGGAGGTTATAAGATAGATGTGAGACTGAGAGAACTGATTGGCTGTTAAAAGCAAAATCACATAGTCGGTTGAGGAGGATGTGAGCAATGAGCAGTTTCTAAGTTGTTAGTGCGTGGGCGACAAGTTTGTAACTAAGTAGGAGTCTTGTGGAGGTAGGAACTATATTATAACTGATTGATTTTTTTTGAAACAATTTAAAGTAAATTGAAACAAAGATTGTGCAACTGATCTGGAACTGACTAAGTTTTTTCTTTGAAAAAATCTAAAATTAAATTGAAATAGAGACTGATCTGGAACCACCAAACTGATGGAGTGACCTTGACATTTTGAAAAAAATCAATTGAAAAATAGTTCCATGTTAAGGGGACTCGAACATGCGATCTGTACCATATGCAATACTTATTTCAACATTTTATGGACCTATGCCGGGAGCATTCTTGTCAAGTTGCCTATCCAAGACCCAGATGCTTAAAAAAAGGAACTTCAAAGAAGAACACATATCAACTATTAAGTTTCCTGTCAAAGACCCACATGCTTAAAAAAGGGAACTTCAAAGAAAATTGGAAGACTAAGGATATGAAGAAGAAGGAAATCAGCAAAATTTGCAACCAACATAGGAAATCTGCTTCAAAAAACTTAAGAAATTTTAAGGAAAATGGCTACCTCTGTTTTGCTCTATATATGATATATGCATGCCACAGTCTCCAGCCAATTTTGCCGGTGTTTAGGTGTGCTTCTGCTCAACTTGCGCCTGGAGTGGTGGAGGGAGAGATAGAAGGGGTACGGTGGTTGCAAAATAGTGGGAATGGGACAGGGTGGCTTTTGGTTGTGCCGTCTTCCTCTGCTCCTCTTGTGCCGGTGTGCAAATCTGGGCATGAAGAGGTAGAGGCGGAGGGAGATAGAGAAGAATAAGGCTGCAGATCCGTGGGGAGGGGATGAGTTGGCTAGTGGGAAGGATGAAAACAACTTGGTTAAGGAAGCTGAGTTGAAGATTGTGGCCTGGAGAGAACCGACGGGTAAAGAGGAAGAACAGAGGGGCTATTTTGGGGAGGGAGATGATAGGATGTGAGAGAGATATGAAGGTGAAGCAACCGAAGCATCATGTACTGAAACGTGTGAAATAAAATTTTAGAGGTATTTTTGTTGAGCAGCGGTGGTGATTTAATATGAAAATTGATCAACAGTGTCAGTTAACTCATATTCCCAAACTCACTCTCCTTTTAGAAAATGACAATTATTAAAAGATTAGTATAATGTATTAGTGTAGATTGGAAGACCAAGGATACAAAGAAGAAGGAAATCAGAAGAATTTGCAACCAACATAGGAAATCTGCTTCAAAAACTCAAGAAATTTTAAGGGAAATGACTACCTCTGTTCTGATCTGTATATGCTGTATGCATGCCACCGTCTCCGCCCAATTTTGCTAGTGTTCAGGTGTGCTTATGCTTAACTTGCGCCTAGAGTGGCGGAGGGGGAGATAGAAGGGGTACAGTGGTTGCAAAATAGTGGGAAGGGGACAGGGTGGCTTGTGGTTGTGCCGTCTTCTTCTGCTCCTCTTGTGCCGGTGTGCAGATATGAGCATGGAGAGGCAGAGGGAGAGGGAGATAGAGAAGAATAAAGCTGCAGATCCGTGGGGAGGGGATGAGTTGGCTGGTGGGAAGGATGAAAACAACTTGGTTGAGGAATCTGAGTTAAGGATTACGGGTTGGAGAGAACCGACGGGTAGAGAGGAAGAACAGAGGGGCTGTTTTGGGGAGGGAGATGACAGGAACTATGAGAGATGAAGGCGAAGCAACTGAAGCATCATGTACTGAAAGGTGTGAAATAAAATTTTAGAGGTATTTTTGTTGAGCAACTGTGGTGATTTAATATGAAAATTGATCAACGGTGTCAGTTAGCTCATATTCCTAAACTCACTCTCCTTTTAGAAAATGACAGTTATTAAAAGATTAGTATTATGTATTAGTATAGATTTCATAACTTTAAAACTAGTTTTAAGCAATATTCAAAAATATTATTTTTCAAATTCGATTTTTATTATTCAAAAATTTTCAAAGGAATTTCCTCAACCCATTTTCTCACTAGTAAATTTCTTTGAAGCAACTCACTCCAATGTCTCTATTTTAGATGGAAACAAACGCAGACAAAGGTAAACAAACTCAATCTTATGTTCCCACTATTCAGGACTTTGCTATCAAACCTAAGAGCCAAGTTTTGGATTCTTAAGATTTTTGACAAAGGAAAATTTCTTCATTCTAAATTTCATCATCTAAAGATTTCATCATCTAAAGAATGGTGTTTGTCCCCTTTTGAATGCAAAAAATTCTTAGTTCATTTCCAACTTCAACATTTCAATTTCCTAGACTACAAAATGGCATGGTTCACAGCATTCTACTATAGAAGTTTTGACCATTCTTAGTTTATCTCATTTGACAAAGGAGTCTCAGATCAATGGATTCAAAGTTGTTTCTTTGATTAGCAGTCCTATTTTGGATTCAAATAAGAGTCATTACCTTCCCCCGCAGTTCCAGGTTTTCAAGTTCTTATGAAAAAACCAAAATCATTCAAGATTATACTTTCAAATGAATTTGAAGTTCCTTGGACTCTCTATTGGAATTTCAAATACCACAAGGTTCATCTTGATGATCCTTATGTCTCCATTATCCACAAGTTTAAATTCAAGACTTATGACAAATTCAATTTCGATCAGCAATGTAATCTTGATCAAGTTCAACGATATGTAAAACATCAAACAAAGAAAGTCATGGACAATCCCTCAACACCAGTCAAAAAAAGATGACAAACGTCCTTCATGAAGTTCATCCAAAGGTTCCAAGAAGAAAGCTACATTCCAGAAATTCATGAAATGGTTAGAGCATCAAAGCGATGCCAATAGCGTTTCATCCACGGAGTCCTACTCTAATTCAATGGGCGACCCATTTACTCAGGATTCGTATGAGATTTAAAGATGCAATTATCCAAAACCAGGAGATAATATACAGTAATGCCCCTAAGAAGTCGGACAAGCAAGTGCGCACTAATAAAAATCAAGAGGCAGCTGTCAAGTTTTAACAAGCCTGTCAAGCGTGAAGCACTCAAAAATAACCACCTACAACTGGACAAGATTAGTTCACTATTCAAGATGCTTTAACAATGTTATCTTTTTACTGTTTAGATGTCAGAAACATTATTGTGTTGCTGTGTCAATAAATATCTTATCCTAGATAGTTTACTTTTTGAGCCTATATAAAGGCTTCACAGTTATATTACAAAAGCAGAACTTACCTGCCTTGATTCCTTATATCATTTTTTTTCCTGTATTTCCCTCTTACTTTATCCTTTCTCTATCGTTGTAAAATATCCGTAGAATTCAATCAATATCAATATGTTTTTATTCAATCAATTCACTGTGCTATTTTTATTCATGTTTTCTGCGTGAATTCATTCTTCTATTAATATTCCTGCACCATTCATACACCATTTAGCATTGTTCATGCTGAGTTAATTTATCAAGTTTTGCAGTATTCATTTCACTATTCATATTTGTAAACTTTGCTTTTGATTATTGTTTTAATCAATTGTTAATTAAGATTCACTCTTAATTAATTAAGTTTTACTATTAATTAATCACATTTTACAACTAATTTCAAAATTAAAAATTGTAAGATATCTGTAGAATCAATACTAGCAAGTTTTCATTCAATGAATTCATTGTGCTATTTTTATCCATATTTTCTTTGTGAATTAATTCTTTCGTTAGTATTCCTGCACTATTCATACACTATGTCTCACTGTTCATATCGAATTAATTTCTCAAGGTTCTTACTATTGATTTTACTATTAATATTCCCAAACTTTGTTTATGATTCTTTTAATCAATTTCTAATTGACTTTAACTGTTAATTAATCTTGTTTTACTATTAATTAATCGCATTGTACAAGTAATTTCAAAATTAAACATTATACTCGGTCATGTCCCCAACAAGTATCAGAACTAAGTGTCTCGTCAGGTAGCTACCCAAGTGTCTAATTAAGTGTCTAGCCTAGCCTTACCATCATGATTCACGGCTAAATCCCTGTGATTAGTCGAAGGACTAATCAATTAACTTAAAAAGATAAATTAACCCTTAATAACATATAAATGTCCTCCTCATTAAAGTCCTAGGTAAGTTGGGTATCTACAAGGAGGTTGTGTTGGTCAACAACATTTGTCAACCTTTGTGAGTCCTTAGGGTGCCTTAGTAAGTCCGTTAGTAAGCCTAGTGATTGGTGGTCCAAGCAGTAAAGGGTTGGAATAAAGGTTGTTCCGGTGTTGTCCCGTAGTGCATTGTTAGGTGCCTAGCAAGTCTTTGTCTGCAACAAGCATATTTGTGAACTATTTCATGTTGATTAATTTCTTTAGTTTAATTGATTATCCTGAGGCTAATCATCTTATCATCATGACATGATTATCATCATCATCATCATCATCTGGCTCTCTTTTACCTTCAAGCATAATTCCTAATGAAAGTTGTTGTGAATTTTCCGCAGGCGTACGGTTTCGTTGTACGTTTACGAGTATCGTCCTCAGGGATGAAGGAAATTTGATTATTATCAATTCTAACCTAATTGAAACTGAAAATTAAAATTGACTAACCTGAAAATTATCATATTTGATTTAGTGAATTTACAAACTAAAATAATTGAAAAACTGTAAGAGATTTGAGAGTACCAAAAGGTAATTTAGAAAATCAAACTCAAAATGAATCTCGCAAGCAATACCTTGCAGTAATTTAACTTTCAATTCTTCCTCCTCCGGTTGAATCGAAACAGAGGAGGCTCAGCAGAACAACAGGGCACCATTAATAACGAAACAAAAACAGAGCAGGGGAAGGGTAAAAATTGGGCAATCGAACAAATAACTCCTCAAATTAAACCAAATTTTGCAAATTTCTCAACCCAAATCAGATGCTCTAACAGTTTCAAGTAATCACAAACACGCTACAAGACTTTCGAAGGCTAGAAATCAGATCTAGAAACCGAAAAATATGAGAAATTGAACAAAATTCGAACCCTAAAACAACTCGAACAAAATCCTTAATTTTCTAGAAAAAAAACTGGAATTTAACACTACCCTCTTCTATTGATTCCCCCAAACTCGAACTCCTCCTCGATTTTTTTGTAGCCTCCATTCGACTCTTCATCCTCCTTCAATTGCTTCGAAACATCCGAGTGCTGACGATTAATGATGGACCATGAATGAAGAGCAGATGAAGAGACCGGGAATTGAAAACGACATGGCTGCCCTGAGGGAGAAGGAAGAAGAAGAACCATGGTTTTGAAGATGGAAATGATGGCTCAATAAATGTTGAGGAGAGAGATGGTGTAACGGTTGGGTTATGAGTGAAGGGAGAAGAAGG
>JACYFF010002017.1:12216942-12311721 GCA_017589665.1 Selenicereus undatus | reverse complement strand
ATAAATTAGGTGTAAAAGTACCTTAAAAATTAGCTCATTTTTGGTACGAACAAAAGTTTGCATTTAAACGAAAATTGTTTCAAGCAAAATGATTTTCTGAACCTGTTAAATCAACCTCTTCTACTAATGAAATTTTTCAAGTTAATAGAGTTTACCTTAATAAAAAATTGTATCAAGATTATAATTGGTAATACCGAGACCGATTCTCTTCTTATTTTTCTAAAGAGATACAACAATTGTTCAAAACTATTTATTACAATCAATTAGCCAAAATCAAAGAAAATATACCTTTCTTTGATTGACTAAATGACTTTTTTTTCAGAACATCAATTTTCTATTCCTAATTACAATAAATTCTTATGTGCCACTAAGCACAACTTATGGCATAATCTTGTCACAAAAGAAACAATTCTTTCCATTCATCCCTCCTCTTCCTTTCCAAAGCAAGAATTTAAAATACTTGTGGAACTTCTCCCTCAGAAGAAATACTTTGCACATATAAACCATCCTGCAATAATCAATCAAAAGCTCAGATTCTAAATCTTGCATTTCAGACAATTCAGATCTTATACAAACCATTGAAGATAACTTCAGTGAATCCCAAATTAATAAATTAGGCAATTAGAATAATAGACAGAAGATTAGAAATCCAAGTCAGTCATACTATTCTAGGCCTACCGCTCCAGATCTTCAACTTTAAACCAATATATCATTAATGCAACCGAGTTATGATGGAAATACTGTTTATCAATGGAATATAGATGGAAAGTCAGAATATGAAATTGCCAATACTCTTCAAGAAATGGGTATTTGTACAACTTCATATATCGCAAAAGGAGTCTCTACAGAAGGTGCAGCCAATATCCTTGCTTCTGGCTCTACAGGTCAATTAAAAAATTGGTGGGAAAATATTCTTACTAAACAAGGTAAAATAAATATCTTACACCATCAATTACAAAGTTCAATAGAAATTATTGAAGATCCATAAAATTTTAAGGTCAAGCCAGTAATTATCTGTAAATCCGATGCAGTTGAGTATCTTATCTATATAACTATACTTAAAATTGAGTAATCACATCTTGATTAGACATTTGGTAATTACTCATTGGATGTGAATATTGTTTTCTTTTCTCTTTTCGAAATTATAGATTTTTGATATTAATTGAGATGTATAATAAGAGTAATGGGATCAAATTAATGTAGGCATTCAACTCACAAACTTCACTTTGTATTGGGAAAGTTACTAAGTTTTCAATTTTGTGTTTCGTCTTTTCTTCTTTTTCTTTAAAATTAAGTGTTAGTATCTTCTTAAAACTTGTGTAAATTTTATATTTGTAATTTTAATATGATAAGTATAAGAGGAAAATTATAGATCAATAATATTATAAATAGCATTTTGAAAAATTATGATTGAAAGTAAAATTATTTTATTATGGTTTCATTAATATATATTTTACAAATGTTTTAGTTTGTCAACTTAATAAAAGAATTAGATTTGAGTTGTACTCTTAATATTAACTAAGAATATATAAAATGGCTACCAACACTCCATTTTTCCTTAACGCTTTGATACTCTTTATATTTTCATGGGGAAGTATATTTAATTAACCATATTTGAATTTTCTTTGATTCAAAATTTTGTAACTGATGGATATTTGTAATTAGGGTTCTTCATTTAAGTCATTAAGTATGGATTAATTTTGTTATGTTTAATTGTAATAATTGTTTCCCTTTTAAGAGGAGAGGTGATATAGTATAGGGTAAGGAAGTGATGGAATCTAAAAGTTTTATTTTACAATTCGTGGACTAAAATGAATCAATAGCTATATTAACTTTATATACTTCAATTGGTGACTTAAAATTATGTTGGGCTCTTAGACTATTATTTATCAAAATAGTTAATTTATTTTGATGAATGACAATAACGGTTTCGTTTGATAATATATTTATTACGTACATATCGACTTATTAGATAGAAATCTGTTAAAGTACAAAACTGTACTAGTTTATACCATAGTCATGTACTTCATAGGAAACACTGAAAAATTAACCTCTTTCCATTTAAAAATAATTCAAAATTTAAGATGCCCAAGTATAAGTGACTAAAAAATGGTATAAAGATATATTCCTTACGTATGTCCTTAAAAGACAAGATGATAATGAAAATTATTAGAAAGAAAAATTCATTTCCGGAGCATCTACTTTATTTTCTCAAAGAATAAGACAAAAATAAGAGATCATTGTGAAATGAAATTCCATGGAATAATTTAACTTATGGTCACTTATTCAACTTTATTAAAAAAGAAGGATTAGCTCTTGGTAGTGAATGAAGAACTCAAAATAAATATCAATCTGAAAAGAAACTATTCGAAAACAAAATCGAATCAATTTGTGAGCATTTTGGTTATCCTAAACTAGAAGCTCCAACATCCCAAAAGAAAAAACTCATTAAAAAATCTTGAAAAGTTTATCCAGAAAAATGCGAAATAAAAAATCCTTACTACCAAAACCCCAAGAAAGCCTCTAAAGGTAACTCTCTAATAAAAGAAAGTTATTCCTAATCCCACTCAAACTCAAGTCATCACTTATTATAAATATCGTCAAGTAGGTCACAGAGCCAATAAATGCCAATTAAAAGAAAAATCTATGAAACTTGAAGATAAAAAACTTCAAGAAATAATGCTTTCCCTTTTAATCCATGATGATTCTGAGGAAGCCCTCTGTGAAATTCGAACATATTATTCCGGTTATTCAAACTCCTCAAATGAAGAAGTTACTCTTTGGCCTATCAATTGTAATGTTGTTACAAAAGATCAATCTTAGGAAGAACTCCTCTTCAATATCATTGAAAGGATTGAGGAAGCAGAAATCAAAACTCAATGCCTTCACAAGCTTAAAAGCTTATTACTTAAAGACAAAGTTACTGAATCAAGAATACAACCTTTTAGCCTAAAACAAGTATTAGAAAACTATGAAGGACAAGGATCAAGTTTCTCAAAAGCAGTAACAATCAAAGAATTGAAACAAGAAGTCAATAAACTCAAAACCGAAGTTAAAGAATTAAGAAATGAGATTAAAATATAAAATCTCCTTGAGGAATCAAATTCAATCATCATTTCTAAACTTCAAGAGCTTGAAAATCGAGTTTCTTCTCTAGAGTATTGAAAACCTCCTAATTAATCTCCTCCATCTTCTCCTAAACTAGGTCCAGATAATCAAGATCATGAATCATTCCTTTCAGTTATTAATCGTATTGAAATAGTTTCCATTACCATTATGGTCAAAGGTTTCAAACTTCATTCCATCGCTCTTGTAGATATCGATGCTAGTATGAATTGCATTCAAGAAGGCTTAATTTCTTCAAAATATTTTGAAAAAATGACTAGTGCTACTAGATCAAAGTTTCAAATTAATTACAAGCTTTCAAATGCTTATATTTGCAATAATGAATATTGTTTCAAAAATATTTTTATACTTGTTAAAAATCTCAAACAACAAGTTATTCTTGGAATACTTTTCCTCACTCAAACATACCCTTTGACCGTCAATTCTAATGCATTTATTCAAATATTCTTAGAAAAGAAATTAGATTCGAATTTGCTTCTCCCATGAAAAATAAAAATATTGCTGTTCTTCATGAATCTTCAATCTCAAAAATAATTTCTAATTAAGAAAAACAAATAGCTTTTTTTAAAAACAGAAATCATTCAAGTTAGTATTAAAGAATGACTTGTTGTACCAAAAATTTAAACAATCAAGAAGTTATTTGAAGAATATGTCTGTGTTGATATCCCAAATGCCTTTTGAGATAGAAAGCAACATATGGTGGAATTACCATGTGAAAAAGACTTTGATGAAAGAAATATTCCAACAAAACAACTCCCTATTCAAATGAGCAAAGAGCTTTTAGAATTTTGCAAAAAAATAAATAAATAAATTCAATCTTTATTAGACAAAATGCTCATTAGACCCTCCAAATCTTCCTGGAGTCGTGCATCTATGTCTACAATTAAGCAAAAAAGAAAGGCAGTGTTCCTAGATTAGTCATAAAATACAAACCACTCAACAAAGTTCTTTAATGGATAAGATATCCAATTCCCAACAAAAAGGATTTATTAGGAAGATTATATGATGAAAATATTTTCAAAATTTGATATGAAATCCGAGTTTTGGAAAATTCAAATTGCTGGGAAACATAGATACAAAACTGCATTCACAGTTCCATTTGGACACTAGAAATAGTCATACATATCAAGAGTAAGGTCAAATCACTCCCATGTCTTGATACACCAAATCCACATACATTCATGATAGTTCAAACTGATGCATTAGATAAAGGTTTTAGAAGAATTCTCAAGTAATCTCTTAACCGAAATCATGAACAATTAGTGAGGTTTCATGGTGGAGCCTGGACTGGACCTCAAGTTCATTACTCCACTATTAAAAAAATAATTTTTAGCTATTGTCTTTTGTATATCAAAATTTTAAGATAATTTATATTACCAAAAATTCTTATTAAGAATTGACTGCAAATTTGCAAAAGAAGTTTTACAAAGAGATGTTCAAAATATTGTCCCAAAGTAAATTTTTACTCGTTGACAAGTAGTACTTTTAGTTTTTGATTTTAATATTGAATTCATGGAGAGAACATTTTCCTTCTTGACTTCCTTAATAGGGAATTTGTTCAAGCATAGTAACTTTGCTTCAATTCCTTTAATCCAGATGTCACCCACGTCCAAAGCAACCCACATTCAAAATCCAAACAACCTTAAAGACAATCAAGAACCCCTTTTGTTTTATCTCATAGATCATAATGATAAACTTCATTTTACTACATTCGAAGGACCTCGATACAATGAATATGCCATCTTTATCCACTACGATCAATGACTCTCCAATTCATGCCAGTTCTTTTATGTATATTTAGAGTTCTACATATCACTTTTGCAACAACTCTACAATCATGGAGTGCTTATCATGGCGTCAACTGGTTATATTCAAACTCTCCATTTTTATGGGCTATACATCACAGATTGGCAACCCCTTAATCAGTATATCATCCAATTTATTCAATGGGTTATTCCTGATGCGTACATCTATCCAGTTGATGAGCATCGATTCTTCTACTCCATGAAATCACCTCAATATAGTTTTACTGAATATTAGACTCCATTACTACCAATTTGCATTCAAAACCATCAATGCATCTTATAACAGGAATAATCAAGACTCTACAACCAATTGGGGACAGTATACAGCAACGCCCCTGGATTTTCAACGTGATTAAGCACACAGGACATAACAAATAAAAAATCAAGTTGCAGTTGTCAAGTTTTAACAAACTTGTCCGTCATTAACCACTCAAAAATAACCACCTACATCTATTCAAGATCAGTCTACTATTCAAGATACTTCAATAAATTTATCTTTTTACAGTTTAAATGTCGAAAATATTATCATGTTACTGTGTCAATTAATATTTTGCACTGTACATTGTAATTTTTGAGCTTATATAAAGGCTTCGAAGTTGTAAGCAAAGGCAGAACTTGGCTGCCTCTCTTCCTTGTATACTTTTCCTACCCTAGTTTCCTTCTTATGTTCTCCTTTTGGCCACATTGTAAGATATCCGTAAAATCAATATTAGTGAGATTTTATTCATGCATTCACTATGCTATTTTTATTTGTGTTTCTGCGTGAATTCATTCTTCTGTTACTATTCCTACACTATTTATACACTATTTAGCACTCTTCACGTCGAATTAATTTCTCAAGTTTCCCACTATTCATTTTACAATTCATATTCGTAAACTTTGTTTATGATTATTGTTTTAATCAATTGCTAATAGGGTTTAACTGTCAATTAATCTTATTTTACTATTAATTAAGCACGTTTTATAACTAATTTGAAAATTGAAAATTATACTGGGGATGACAGAGTATAATTTTTAATTTTGAAATTAGTTGAAAAATGTGACTAATTAATAGTAAAACAAGATTACTTAAAAGTTAAGCTTGATTAGCAATTGATTAAAACAATAATCATAAGCAACGTTTATGAATATGAATAGCAAAATGAATAGTGCAAAAGTTGAGAAATTAATTCAACATGAACAATGTTTGCATGGTGTGTAAATAGAGCATGAATAGTAACTTTAAATGAATTTACAAACGAAAAGCATGAATGGTAAAATTGCGCAGTGAATAGATTGAAAGAAAACTTTCTGATATTGATTGAATTATATGGATATTTTGCAATGAGGCAGAAAGAATAAGAAAGAAGCTATGAGTGGAAAGGGATATAAGGAAGAGAGGCAGCCAAGTTCAACCTTTGCGATACAACTTCGAAGCCTTTATATAAGTTCAAAAAGTAAAATGTATAGTACAAAATATTTATCGATACAGTAACATGATGCTATTTCTAACATTAAAACAGTAAAAAAATAAAATTATTGAGGCATCTTGAATGGTAAACTGATCTTGAACAACTGTAGGTGGTTATTTTTGAGTGGTTGACGACTGAGAAGATTGTTAAAACTTGACAACTGCTACTTGATTTTTTATTTGTTGTGTACTTGATTGTTGGAAATCCAAGGACGATTCTGTATAGTGTACCCTAGTGGTTGCAGAGTCTAGAATATTCTGATAATGTGCTGCACTAATGGTCTTGAATGCAAATTGGTGGTAATGGAGTTTGATACTCAGTGAAACTATACTGAAGTGATTTCTTGGGGTAGAATAAATTGAACTATATGTTGATCGAGGGATTGCCAATAATATGTGATATATTGCCTACCAAAACGAAGTGTTTGAATGTACCCAGTGGGTACCACGACAAGCAGTGGATGACTGTAGAGTTGTTGCAAAAGTGATATGTAGAACTTGAATAATGTTAAATATGCATAAAAGGACTGCCACGACTTTGAGAGCCATTAATCGCAGTGGACAAAATGACATATTTATCGTATTTAGGTCCCTCGAATATTGTAAAATGAAGTTCATCAATATAATCTCTGAGATAAAATAGAAGGGGTTCTTGAATGTCTTTGAGGTTGTTTGGATTTTGAATGTAGGTG
Organism: Selenicereus undatus; assembly: GCA_017589665.1. NCBI lineage: Eukaryota > Viridiplantae > Streptophyta > Magnoliopsida > Caryophyllales > Cactaceae > Selenicereus > Selenicereus undatus. Next base: position 12,304,648 of record JACYFF010002017.1, on the reverse strand, counting down.
ACATATAGAATAAAAGAATTGAAGCAAAGTCACTTTGCTTGAAAAAATTCCCTAGTGAGGAAGTCAAGATGGGAATTGTTTTCTCCATTAATGAATTCAATTTCAAAACTGAAAACTGAAAATATTGTTAGCTAGCGAGTAAAATTTGCTTTGTGACAAGATTTTAAACGTCCGTTTGTAAAACTTCTTTTGCACTTTTGCAATCAATTCGTAATAAGAATTTTTTGAAGTATAAATCATCCTAAAATTTTGAAATAATAAATAAAACTTCCTTTTAATTGTTGAATAATAAATTTGAGGTCCAGTTCAGGCTCCACTATGAAACCTTACTAATTGTTCAAGATTTGGGTCAAGACATTGCTTAAGAATTCTTCCAAGACCTTTATCTGACGTATCAGTTTGAACTTTCATGAATGCATGTGGATTTGGTAGGCCAAGACATGGGAGTGATTTGACCTTATTGTTGATAAATATGACTATTTGAGTATGTTCATAAGACCATGGAAGAGGATTTTTCTTGAGTCTTTGAAATAATGATTTGCAAATTTTCCTAAGTTTGGGAAAAAATTTACAACATAATTGAGACAACCAAGGAACCTTGACAATTGGTTTTTGTCTTTGATTTTATCTAGAAATTTGTCTGCAAATTCAATGGATCGCTAAATGGGTTTAATAGTACCATTAAAAATGTCATGGCCTATAAACCGAATTTTTAATTAAAATAATTTCATTTTTGGAGTAGAAACAACTAAACCATTTCTTTTAACGATATTGAAAAATGTTATCGGATGCTTGACATGTTGATCCAGGTTTTTTGAATAGATAAGAGCATCATCAATGTAAACTATTAGAAACTCAGAATGATCAATGAGTATATAATTCATAATATGTTGAAATTCAGAGGGAGCGTTTTTTAGTCCGAACGGCATCACATTCCATTCATGGTATCCAAATGAAACTGTGAATGCAGTTTTATACCTATCTTTCTTAGCAATTTGAATTTGCCAAAAACTGTATTTCCTGTCAAATTTTGAAAATATTTTTGCATCATATAATCTTCCTAGTAAATTGTTTTTGTTAGGAATTGGGTATCTTATCCATTGAAGAACTTTGTTGAGTGGTTTATAATTTATGACTAATCTAGGAACACCACATTTCTTTTTGGCGCTATTGGAGATATAGAAGGCAGCACAACTCTAAGGAGATTTGGAGGGTCAAATGAGTCTTTTGTCTAATAAAGATTGAATTTCTTTTTTGCAAAATTCTAAAAGATCTTTAGTCATTTGAATAAGGCGTGCTTTTGTTAGAATACTTCTTTCATCAAAATCTTTTTTCATATGGCAATTCTACCATATGTTGCTTTCTATCTCAAAAGGTATTTGGAATATCAGTATAGACATATTCTTTAAATAATTTCTTGCATTTTAGGATTTTTTTGTTGAATGTTCAGTATATCGAGTTGTTCTTTGATCATTGCTTGAATGAATTCTATTTGAAGAAATGCTATTTGTTTTTCTTTAGTAGAAATAATTTTTGAGATTGAAGCTTCTTGAAGAACTGTAATATCTTTATTTTTGATAGGATAGGAAAATTCGAATCTAATTTCTTTTCCAAGGATATTTGAATAAATTTCTTCGGAATCGACAATAAAAGGATATATTGGGTAAGAAATGGAGTTTCAACAACAACTTGTTTGAGATTTTTGACAAAAATATTTTTACAAAAATATTCGTTGTTACAAATATAAGCATTTGAAAGTTCATAATTAATATGAAGTTTGCATCGGTAGCAACAATAATTTTTTCTTTAGTTTTCTCAAAATATTTTGAAGGAATTAAACCTTCTTGAATGTAATTCATATCCGCAATGATGTCTAGTAGAGCTATGGAATGAAGTTTGAAATCTTTTATTATAATAGTAATAAAGACATACCATTTTTAAAAGTCAATAAAAATAATAACTGAAAGGAATGATTCATGATCTTGATTATCTGGACTTAATTTAAGAGAAGGTGGTGGAGATGGATTATGAGGATTTGAAGATTTAGGTGAAGAGAATCGATTTTCGAGGTTGTGAATTTGAGAAATGAGGATTGAATTCCTTAAGGAGATTCTGTGTTATAATATGGTTTCTCAATTCTTTAACTTTGACTTTGAGTTGATTTACTTCCTATTTTAACTCTTTGACTGTTATGGGTTTTGAGAAATTGGATCCTTGTCCTTCATAGGTTTTGAGTACTTTATTTAGGCTAAAAGGTTGTATTCTTGATTCGGTAACTTTGTCTTTGAGTAAGAAGCTTTTAAACATGTGAAGGCATTGAGTTTTGATTTTTGGTTCCTCAATCTTTTCAATTATATTGAAGAGAAGTTCTTTTTGAGATTGATCTCTTGTGATAACATTACAATTATCAGGACAGAGTGTAACTTCTTCATCTGAGGAATTAAAACGATTGGAATCAGATGTTTGAATTGTACAAAGGGCTTCCTCAAAATCATCATGAATTAAAAGGGAAAGCATTATTTATTAAAGCTTTCTATCTTCAAGTTTCATAATATTGGTATGAATACTATTTTGATCTACCTTGAAAGGATAGATTTGAGTAATAAAAGGAATGTGAAGAATAACTTCTTAACTTATATGTTTAACTAGAATGAATGAATTTTGAAAGTAATATTCTTTATTGCAAATATAAGCATTAGATCATTTTTATTTAATTTGTAGTGCAGTTCCATTAATGCAGAGAAGTTGTTATGATGTTTTTTCATAATATTGGGATGGCATCAACTCTTCTTTGATGCACTTTTGGTCTGCACCACTATCAAGGATTGCTATTGTTTTTAGCTCAAAATTATCTTGAAAATTTTTAAAGTAATACAAATATGTCATTTTTTGAAACTAATTTGATCAATGAGTATATAATCAGAATCTAATTTTCTTTGGTTTAGACTCTCTTGATTTTTGGAATAGTATTCTAGTTAAGTATAGGTAACTTTGAATATTTTTCCTTCAATTTTAGGATTGTTTGTACATAAACTAATTTGAATATTTATTGACCATATGCCTTGTATTGCCATATTTAAGGAACTTTTGTTTTCGGATTTTGAATTTGTCTTTTCATTTTCTAAAACAACTGTGTTTGAGTTTCTTTTTATGATAAATGGAGCTGTTACTTTTGGAATTTTTTTGGAATTATTTTTGATAATTCTAATAAGATTTGATTTATTTGAAGAACTAGATTTTAGATATGAATTCTTAGGTCGATTGTCATTGGAGGATTCATAAATACTAAGTGTTTGTTTTAGTGATGTGGGTTTTTAAAATTTGTGGAAAATTTTCTGAAATAACTCGATTTCTTTTTTATTGTTGTTTCCTAAGTTTACTGTGAGAATAAAAGGATTTCCTTAATGGATAGGCTAAAAGGATTGAATAAAGGTGGAGAGTTGGTATAAGGAATTTTCTTAATTGTGAATTATTATAATGAGTAACTATTAGAGTTTTCTCCTAATTGGGTTTTATTGAAATTATCTTCAATGGTTTTAATAGGATTTGAATTGTCTGAAATGGTAGATTCAGAATCTGAACTTTTAAGTTGATTACCGCATCATGGATTATATGTGCAAAGTACTTCTTTTGAGGAGAATTTGCGAAAGTATTTTGAACTTCTTGCTTTAGGGAGGAAGATAAGGATGAGTAAATTAATTGTTTCTTTGATGAGAAGACAATGCCATAAGTTTCACTTAGCGGCACATATGGATTTGTTGTAATTAGAAATGAAAAATTGATGTTTTAAAAGAAAGTCATTTAGCCCGTTAAAGAATGGTATATTTCCTTTGATTTTGGCTAATTCAGTATAATAAATTGTATTGAATAATTGTTGCACTTCTTTAGAAAAATAAGAAAAGAACATTCTAGATAAGACCGATTACAGTCTTGATAGAAGTTTTTATTAAGATAAACTCTATTGACTTGAAAAGTTTGATTGGTAAAAGATGTTCGTTTATTAGGTTCAGAAAAATCATTTTGGTTGAGACAATTTCCTTTTGAATATAAACTTTCTTTAATCATTACGCTTGAATGTAAAAGTGAGCTAGATGATGATGATGATGATGCCATGATTCTAAGATCATTAGTATTGGGAAAATCAATTAGACTAAAGACATTAACCAACACGAAATAACACACAAATGTGCTTATTGCACACAAAGACATGCTAGGCTCCTAACAATGCATTGCGGGGCCACACCACAGCCACATCCGTTCCAACCCTTTACTGTTGGGACCACCAATCATTAGGTTAACCAAAGGACATTTTAGGACACCCTAAAGACTCACAAAGGTTGACCAATGCTGCTGACCAACACAACTTCCATGCCAGATAACCAACTTATCTAAGTCTTTAATGTGGATATTTATATATCTTTAAGGGTTAATTAACCTTATTTAGGCTAACTAATTAGTCATTCGACTAGTCTCAAGTGTTTAGCCTAGACACATGGTGGTAAGCTTAAACAAGAACTTATTTAATTGAAGGACTAATTCAGGGGTGTTATTGTATACTGTCCCCTAGTGGTTGCAGAGTCTTGGATATTCTTGTAATATGTTGCATTGATGGTTTTGAATGCAAATTGGTAATGATGGAGTCTGATACTCAGTCAAACTATACTAAGGTGATTTTTTGGAGTAGAAGAACCGATGCTCATCAACTGGGCAGATGTGTGCATCAGGAATAACCCGTTGAATAAGTTGGATGATGTACTGATCAAGGGGTTGTCAATAATCTATGATTTATTGTCTACGAAAACGGAAGGTTTGAATGTAACCAGTTGATACCACAATAAGCGTTGGATGATATAGAGTCGTTGCAAAAGTGATCTGTAGAACTTGAGTATTATTAAATATGCATAAAAAGAGGGCTAGGAATTGGAGAGCCATTGATCGTAGTGGACAAAGATGGGATATTCATTGCATCGAGGTCCTTCAAATTTAGTAAAATGAAGTTCACCAGTATGATATGTGAGATAAAAAAGAAGGGGTTCTTGAATGTTTTTGAGGTTGTTTAGATTTTGAATATGGGTTAATTTGGATGTGGATGGCATCTCGAATAAAAGAATTGAAGCAAACTTACTTTGCTTAAGGAAATTCCCTGGTGAGGATGTCAGGAAGAGGATTGTTGTCTTCATTAATGAATTCAATATCAAAATCGAAAACTACAAATATTGTTTGCCAGCAAGCACAATATTCTTTGAGACAAGATTTTGAACGTCCTTTTGTAAAATTTCTTATGGACTTTTGCAATCAATTCTTAATAAGAATTTCATGTAATATAAATCATCTTGAAATTTTGAAATACATAAAAGGTTGTATTCTTGATTCGGTAACTTTATTTTTGAGCAATAAGCTTTTAACCTTGTGAATGCATTGAATTTTGATTTTTGGTTCCTCAATCTTTTCAATGACATCAAAGAGGAGTTCTTTTTGAGATTGATCTTTTGTGATAACATTGCAATTATTAGATCAGAGTGTAACTTCTTCATATGAGGAATCAAAACGATCGGAGTCGAATGTTTGAATTTTACAAAGGGTTTCCTCCGAATCGTCATCAATTAAAAGGGAAAACATTATTTCTCGAAATTTTTTTATCTTCAAGTTTCATAATATTTGTATGAATATTGTTTTGATCTACCTTGAAAGGATAAATTTAAGTAATAAAAGGAATGCCAAGAATAAATTCTCGCCTTATATGCTTAACTTAAATGAATGAATTTTGAAAGTAGTATTCTTTATTACAAATACAAGCATTAGATAATTTGTATTAAATTTGTAGTGGAGTTCCATTACTGCTAAGAAGTTGTTCTGATGTTTACAAATATGCCATTTTTTGAAACTAATTTGATTAATGGATTTACAGCCAGAATCTAATTTTCTTTTGTTTGGGTTCTCTTGATTTTTGGAAAAGTATTTTGGTTGAGTATAGGTAACCTTGACTATTTTTTCTTGAAATTTAGGATTGTTTGCACATAAATTTTTCTTTTTATTGGCCATATGCCCTGTTTTACCATATCCAAGATGCATTATTTTCTCGATATTTTCCATTTTGAATTTGTCCTTTCGAGTTCTCAAATAGCTTTTTTTGAGTTTCTTTTTACGATAAATGGGGCTTTTACTTTTGAAATTTTTTTGGAATTGTTTTTGATAATTCTAATAAGATTTGATTTATCTGAAGAGCTAGATTTTAGATCTAAATACTTAGGTTAATTGTTATAGGAGGATTCACACATACAAAGTGTTTGTTTTGGTAATGTGGGTTTTTCTAATTTATGGAAACTTTTCTAAAATAATTCGATTTCTTTTTTATTCTTGTTTGTAATGTTTACCGTAGGAATAGAAGGAATTTCCTTAATAGGTATGTTAAAAGGATTGAATAAAAGTAGAGAGTTGGTATGAGGAATATTCTTAATTCTGAATTACTCTAATGAATAACTGTTAGAATTTTCTCCTAATTGGGTTTTATTGAAATTATCTTCTGTGGTTTGAATAAGATTTGAATTATCTAAAATGCTAGGTTCAGTATCTGAGCATTCAGGTTGATTGTTGTAGGATGGATTATCCGTGCAATGTACTTCTTTTAAAAGAGAATTTTCGAAAGTATTTTGAACTTCTTGCTTTGGCGAGGAAGACGAAGGATGAGTTGAAATAGTTGGTTCATTTATCAGAGGACTGTGCCATAAGTTTTGCTTTGTGGCACATAAGAATTTATTGTAATTAGGAATGGAAAATTGACGTTTTGAAAGTAGGTCATTTAGCCAGTCAAAGAAAAGTATATTTTCTTTGATTTTGGCTAGTTGATTGTACTAAATAGTTTTGAATAATTGTTGTATCTCTTTCGAAAAATAAGAAAAGAACTAGTTTCGGTATGACAGGTTATGTTCTTGATATAACTCTTTATTGAGATAAATTCTATTAACTTGAAAAGCTTCATTAGTAGAAGAGGCTGATGTAACAGGCTCAGGAAAATGATTTTGCTTGAAACAGTTTCCGTTTAAATACAAACTTTCATTACGAATTATGTTTGAATGTAAAAGAGAGCTAGATGATGATGATGATAATGATGTCATGATTACAAGATTATGAGTCTTAGGATAATCAATTAAACTAAAGAAATTAATCAACAAGAAATAACACACAAATATGCTTATTACAGGACAAAGACCTGCTAGGTACCTAACAATGCACAGCAAGACCACACCTGGACCACCTTCATTCCAACCCTTTACTATCGGGACCACCAATCACCAGGCTGACCAACAGACTTACTAGGCCCTAAGGACTCATAAAGGCTTAACAACATTGTTAACCAACATAGCTTTCATGCCAGGTCACCAACTTATCTAAGTGTTTAATGAGAATATTTGTATGTCATTAAGGGTTAATTAACCTTCTTTAGCCCAACTGATTACTCATATGACTAATCTTAGAGGTTTAGCTTAGATACATGGTGGTAAGGATAAACAACAACTTAATTACGTAATTAAAACTTGACTAGAAACTTGGCTAGACACTTGGCTCTGATACCAGTTGGGGACAAGCCCGAGTATAATTTTTAATTTTGAAATTAGTTGTAAAACATGATTAACTAATAGTAAAACAAAACTAATTAAAAGTTGTGCTTGGTTAACAATTGCTTAAAACCATAATCATAGACAAACTTCACGAATGTGAATAGTGAAATGAACAGTGGAAAACTTGACAAATTAATTCGACATGAACAGTGTTTTGCATAGTGCTTGAATAGTGCATGAGTAGTAGCTTCAAGTGAATTTACGAACGAAAACCATGAATAGTAAAATTGCACATTGAATAGATTGAATAAAAACTTAATAATATTGATTGAATTATGCGGATATCTTACAATGAGGCTGAAAGGATAAGAAGGAAACTGTGAGAGGAAAAGATACAAGGAGTGGAGGCAAGTAAGCTCTGCGTTTGTGATATAATTTCGAAGCCTTTATATATGCCCCAAAAGTAAAATGTACAGTATAAGATATTTATCGATGTAGTAATATGATAGCTTTTTTGACATTTAAAAGGTAAAAAATAAAGTTATTGAGGCATCTTGAATAGTAAATTGATCTTGAACACTTATAGGTTGTTAGTTTTGAGTGGTTGACGACTGACTGTCTTGTTAAAACTTGATAGTTGTTTCTTAATTTTTATTACTGCATGATTGCTTGTCAGATTTCCAAGGGGTTTTGTGCCCCTAGATTTCCAACTCAAGCACACAGCAAATAAAAAATCAAGAAGCAACTGTCAAGTTTTAACAAGTTTGTTAATCGTCAACCACTCAAAAATAACCACTTACAGCTGTTCAAGATCAGTTCACTATTCCAGATGCCTTAATAATTGTCTTTTTACTATTTAAATATCAGAAATACTATCATGTTACTGTATCCATAAATATCTTGTATTGTACATTTTACTTTTTTGGTCTATATAAGGGCTTTGAAGTTGTATCGCAAAGGCATAACTTACCTGCCTCATTTTCTTGTATCATTGTCCTTCCCCAATTTCGTCATTATCTTATCATTTATGCCTCATTGTTCTCTGCGTGAATTCATTCTTTCATTACTATCCTGCACTATTTATACACTATTTAGTACTGTTCACATCAAATTGATTTCTCAAGTTTTTCACTATTCATATTCATAATTGGTCATGATTAATGTTTTAATCAATTGCTAATCAAGCTTAACTCCTAATTAATCTTATTTTGCTATTAATTAATTGCATTTTACAAATTTAATTTAAAACTAAAAATTGTACTCGGTCTTGTCCGTAACTGGTATCAAAGCTAAGTGTTTAGCCAAGTGTATAATTAAGAGTCTAGACTAGCCTTGCCATTATGGTTTTGGGCCAAAACCCCTAAGATTAGTCGGAGGACTAATCAATAGCCTAAAAATATTAATTAATCCTTAATGATATATAAATATCTTTATTAAGGACTTAGACAAGTTGGTCATCTGGCATGGAAGCTGTGCTGGTCAGCGGCGTTAGTCAGCCTCTGTGAGTCCTTATGCTGCCCTAGTAAGTTTGTTGGTTAGCCTAGTGATTGGTGGTCTCAACAGTGAAGGATTGGAATGGAGGTGGTCTCGATGTGGTCCTGCAGTGCATTGCTACGTACCTAGCAAGTGTTTATCTGCAATAAGAATTTCTGTGTGTTATTTCGTGTTGATTAATTTCTCTGGTTTAATTGATTGTCCTGAGACTAATCATCTTATCATCATGACATCATTATCATCATCATCATCATCATCTTCATCTTCTAGCTCTCTTTTACACCTAAGCGTAATGATTAATTAAGATTTAGATTCAAAAGGAAATGGTTTCAAGTAAAGTGATTTTTCTAAACCTGCTAAATCAACCTCTTTTACTTTTCAAGTTAATAGAGATTATCTTAATAAAGAATTTTGTTAAAATTATAATCAGTCATATCGAGACCAGTTCTTTTCTTATTTTTCTAAAGATGTGCAACAATTATTCAAAACTATTTATTATACTCAATTAGCCAAAATCAAAGAAAATATACTTTTCTTTGCTGGCTAAATGACTTTCTTTCAAAACATCAATTTTCGATTCCTAATTACAATAAATCCATCTGTGCCACTAAGCGAACTTATGGCATAGTCTTCTCATCAGAGAAACAATTATTTATATTCATCCTTCATCTCCCTCCCCAAAGCAAGAAGTTCAAAATACTTTCGAGAATTCTCCTTCAAAAGAAGTACTTTTGCACAGATAATCCATCCTACAGTAATCAACCTGTAAGCTTAGATTCTAAATCTAGCATTTCAGACAATTCAAATCTTATTAAAACCATTGAAGATAATTTTAATAAAATCCAATTAGGAGAAAATTCTAACAGTTATTCAATAGAATAATTCAGAATTAAGAAAATCACTCATAGTAACTCTCCCCCTTTATTCAATCCTTTTAGCATGCCCATTAAGAAAATTCCTTCTATTCCCACAGTAAACTTAGGAAACAACAATAAAAAAGAAATCGAATTATTTCAGAAAATTTTCTATAAATTAGAAAAACCCACATCACCAAAACAAACACTTTGTATTTATGAATCGCCTTATAATAATCAAGCTAAGAATTTAGATCTAAAATCTAGTTCTTTACATAAATCAAATCTTGTTAGAATTATCCGTTTTGAGTTTCTTTTTACGATAAATGGAGCCTTTAATAATCAAATTTTTTTGCATATTTTCTGTTTTGAATTTGTCCTATTTTGCCACATTTAAGACACATTACTAATCAAATTTTCTTTTTATTAGCTGTATGTCCTATTTTGCCATATTTAAGACACATTATTTTTTGGATATTTTCCGTTTTGAATTTGTCCTTTCGGGTTCTAAAACAACTGCTTTGAATTTCTTTTTATGATAAATGGAGCTTTTACTTTTGGAATTTTTTTGGAATTATTTTTGATAACTCTAATAAAATTTGATTTATTTGAAGAACTAGATTTTATATCTAAATTCTTAGGTTGATTGTTATAGGAGGATTCACAAATGCAATGTGTTTGTTTTGATGATGTGGTTTTTTCTAATTTATGAAAAATTTTCCAAAATAATTTGATTTGTTTGTGATTGTTGTTTCCTAAATTTACTGTTGGAATAGAAGAAATTTTCTTTATGGGTATGCTAGAAGGATAGAATAAAGGGGGAGAATTGGTATAAGGAATTTTCTTAATTCCGAATTATTCCAATGAATAACTGTTAGAATTTTCTCCTAGTTGGGTTTTAGTAAAATTATCTTCAATGGTTTTGATAAGATTTGAGTTGCAATTTGTGACTCTGGGGTACCTTGATTCTAGGGAAATAATTTTTAGGGGTTAATGTTTTTAGAATGTATTCCCAAGTACCCACTATTTTGGGTAAACTATTAATAGGGGATAATATTTTACGAAATAGTTACTGAAGAGTTTTTCTTTGCAACTTACTCCCTGAACTTTCTGAATTTGCTATTTTTGCCCAAAATGAGGTTTAACATGCAAATACTCAACTTTTTGGGGCTTTTTAATAAAACTAAGCTTATATTTTTGTTTGGACTTCTTATAGTGACTCTACTATTACCAGTTATCACAATCTGCTACTTATATCATAGATATTATATTTTCTGTGATTAACAGCCCACTATGCTTAGCAAAATAATTAAAGCTTAATTATAGGGTTTCGACCATTACCTGAACGTAGTCGGCGCTGGACTCCGATGTTCCTCTAGCTTCCGGTTTACAGAGATTGCTAATCTTAACTCCACCTTAATTAGATCAAGCACATCACAGATCCGTTTTGTTTCCTACCTGGGATTGTAGTCACTAATCAAGTTTTATTTATTTTTAAAGGATAGTAAGACTTTACTCAAGAACTTATAACATTTAAGACATAAGGTTCAATTGAATAACATTCCCTACCGGGAAAACTTTTTTTATTGAAAGCTTGAAAGTGGAAATATTGCAATGGAAAGCTTGAAGAGGGATTTTAAGCTAAGATCATTAGAGATCCTTGCTCATTGAGAAATGAAGAATCCCGACTTCTCTTTTGCTTAAGAAAGCTCAAATAACTGTGTCCCTTCTCAGTAGTCGACCTCTCCTTTTATAGAGGGAATGAGGTACATAGGATGTCCTATTGGCTATAGTACACACTGATTTTTCATATGGCTATAGTACACATTGACTCTTTACATGGAGACAATACAGACTTTATTTTACAAACCTGACACTTGTCAAAATAGTACAACAATGGGGCAATCACTTTTCAGATCTTTTAATGATGATAAGACTAGTCATCAGTATTGAGATTCTACATGCCTTCATTTCTAATTATATTTTCCAGACCATCATTATATGGATATTCATCAAAAACTTCATCTAATTGAAGATGTTCTAGATCTCGTTTCTCAAATAACTCAAGAAGATATTTCTTTTATTTTTCTGATAAGAATTTTTCAGCTCCGACATCAAAGAGATAGTCAAAGATATCTTCTGAAACTGCTCCTTCCACCTTCATGTATTCTTTAAACTCATTATCATAGGTGAAAGTAGTATTCCCACAAAGCAGTAACGTTTTTCTTGTTCAATTAATGCCCAAATTTGATAATAAATGTTGTAAAAATCAATGGCTCTTGCTAAAGGAGGATTAGTGACAAATCCTCCTCATTTTGGAAACCATTCTTGTCGCTGATCATAAGGATCGTTGTAATCAACGATCTGAACGAGATAATTGGCTAGTTTCGCTTTTTCATTTTCATATTCGATTTATGCACAATGTACCTCCAAATATAGGGGTTTGCTATAGGGAATTTTTATTGGACCATCAGAAGATGCAAGAATCTAATGGATCTTCTTGAACATGCATTGTTGGAATTTGGTTAGTGTTGAGAAAAGTGGGAACTTTGGATCTGTGGTTTTCATAAAGTAAACTATCATCCCATATTTTGAGGCTTTAATGAGGGGGTCATTTAGAGAGATTGAATTTGTTAGGAAACTAACACCACCAACTCCAGACTTATCAGGAAAATAGATCATTGTACTCCAAGACTCCTAAATATCATAAAAATAGTTATGATAATAATCGATGCATACTACATACCACTCATTGAACCATTTTTCTTGAACGTGAGAGCTTATTTTTTCTTGAATATCATGAGGACATCTAAGGTAGTTAACTTGTAATTCCAGAAAGGAAAATCTTTGGGCTATTGGGTAGGTAGAAGATACTAGACCAAAGCGTGATCTACTTTTTGTATGGAATTCCAAATTATCAATAACAACATTACTGGAAGGTGAAACCCATTCTAGTAACAGTGGTATTTTGTTATGGATTTCATCCTTTTCTGGCCGAAGGTCTACTTTGATGATCACCATGGAAGAGTTCTCGAGTTAAACTCTCTGCCAGAGAATTCTTCGATCTCTGTATAAGTTCAATAGAGAAGGAAAACCGGTTAAGCCATAATTGCCAACGCAGGAGTTGCCAATGTGCTTGCATATTTGAGAAATTCTTTTTCGCAAAACTAAGTATTTCTTTACAATTAGCTCGAATAAGAAAAGGTTTTAAGGCTAAAAAAATTAAGAACTTTTCAATTCCCCTTATAACTACAAGGATTTCTTTTTCCATCGTAGAATAGTTGCATTCTGCCTTATTAAAACTTCCACCATAATATTTGCAGAGTTTTTCTCCTTTTTTGATTTTGAGTGCCATACTCCAGTGCTGATTGTTGACATCTATCTTAAGAACTAAATCATCTCCTTCATTAGGCAAATTAAGGACAGGAAGACTTTTACACATTTTTTTGAAGTTTTGAGCAATCTTTGTATCATTAGTGGTCCATATCCAACTTACTTCTTTCTTGAGTTTCTGCTGCAATGGCTTTCTTAATTTAGCTAAATCTTTAATGAAATCTAAAGCATAAATAAGACATCCAAGAAACCTTTCTAGCTGCTTCCCATCTTCAATTTTTTTAAAAAAATTTTCTATTTTTTCTAGAATATGTTTTTGTAGAATGATTTGTCTAGATTTTATTTCTAGACATAAGAACTCAATTTCTTATTCAGCATAAATGCACTTGCTTTTTCCAAATATGATACCATGATCAATGCACATTTAGGTGACAACTAAGACATCATATTTGTGTTGTTCTATGGTCTTCGAAAAGACAAGGAAATCATCGATGTAAACTATACAACAATGATTAAGGTCTTTAAAGATATTATCCATTCTTCTTTGAAATATTTGAGGTGCAATTTTAAGACCAAATGACATTACTATCTATTCATAATGTCCTTGTGCACTAAATGCAGTTGAAGGAATACTTTCCTCATCCATTTTTAGCTGTCAATATCCACTTTTGTAATCCATTTTCGAGAACCAAGAGGCTCCTTGGATTATATTGAAAATGACTGTTTCGTTAGGAATATAATAACCATCAAAGACAATATTGTCATCAAGTTTTTTGTAATTGATCACCATTCTTGCTTTTCTTCTTTTTTCTTCTACATGATTTCTTACCATGAAAGCAGGACTGGCGTGAGGACTCTTGTTATTCCTAATTAATCCTTTATCCAAAATTTCTTTAATTTATTTATCAAATTCTTAGATATCCTTATGTGTATATGCCATTTGTTTGACTCGAATAATAGTGTTGGGATTTAACAAAGTAATTTTTGCAAAGGTTTTATCTTTGTCCAAAAACTTTAGTGGATTATCAGAGTAGAGTTCTTTACATAATTTTTCTTACTGGTTCGACAATCTGCTCTTTAATAGCTAACTCGAGTAAAGAAATTGTTAATGCTATCTCGTGTTGTGCAGGCATTGCATTCTCACCACGCTGGCTGCGTGTGAACTCAATCTTCTGATGGGTGTAAGCCTTAATTTTTCAATAGGAGCTGAGTGACCATTTATTGTGAATATTATCTGGTTTGTGATCTATGTGCATGGAGAATATAATCTCTAAAAATTATTTCCAATAATTATATCATAAGAGGGTTGATCAGTAACCCATAGAACTAGTATAATGCATTGGACTCCCACATCATACTCACAGTCTTTTATCTCTAAATCTCCTTCCATCATTTCGCACACATACTCTTTAATTGAAAGGTGGATTTTTTTATAGATTATATCTTTCTGAATTATGGGAAGAACCCAATCTCCTTTAACTTCCTCGTGAGCATTGTCTACAACAAACGTTTCTCCTCGAAGATCACCAAGACTAATTGAGCCACTGTTCATAATATGACTTGTTTCTTTATAATCACTTTCTTCATATTCATTGTCCAATATAATTTCAACAATCCCTTTGTTGTTACTTAGGACCAGGTTTAATACCTCATCTTTACTAAGAACAACATAATCTAGGCTACCCAAGGTTTCAATAAGCTTGTTATACTTCCTATTTTTGGATTGATTAGCATAATGTCTACTTCTCCGCATGCCCAACATTTGCAATTGTTTTTCCCTGCAGGACAATAAGTCGCTTTCCTAAAAAATCTATGTTTTTTAAGAATTGGTTTGTTATAATATTTTCTTTTATATTGTTCTGCCCTTTGCTTATTAAAGGTCTTTTTCTTATAGAATTTTCTTTTCCGTCTCCTTTTAGATTCTTCTCTCCATTGGTGAGGTGAATCCCAACAAGTTAGGAATTGCTTTTTAATTTTGTATTGCTTTTGGAGATCAAGACATTGATCATTGACTCATTTTCTTAAATAAGAGATTCTTGAACAAAGGGTATCAATGACATTTGTTTGTTCAAGCCATGCAATGTGTTTTTCGTTAATTATGGAATTCATCGGATATGATAATTTGTCATAGAACACACCAAGATTAGTCTCAGTATGCCCAATTTTGTAATAATATTGACTAAATTTAGCAATATAATTTTTCAAATATCTCATATCCTATAGTTCTATATTATTAATCTTTCTCTGCCATTCTCTCGCCTTTTCTTCAGAATCAAGTTTAACGTCGATAAATTTGGTCTCAATTTCTTGGCATAGATTTTTAAACATTGTAGCTGGTGTTTCCATCATTCTTAAAGTATTTTTACAATCTTCATTTAATGAATCATACCAATTAGCTACACTGCCTAAAAAATTATGTTCAATGTAATTTAGGAAATTTGTAGTAGTCCATATAGCATTTAGGTTTAAGACACTAGTCATATCTCTTTTCCAATGTTGAAATATTTCCTCTCTATTTCGAGCTTCATCTATATTTAAGATATATCCCATCTGACTAATTGGAGTTAGGCCAACTTCTTCAAATGTTGTAGTTTTCCTTGGGATAAACCCGAAGGAAAATTACTTGTACGTCCTGCTAAAATGCACCTAGGTCATATAAAATGAGTATTTCTTCTAGAAGGTTCACCAAATTCTTCAGGGTTAGGGACAATATTGTTAACCAAATTGGTCTCTATCACACTTAAGTCGCGTTCTTCTCCAATTGCATTGGTCTCATCTTCAACAACCATTTTACAATATTTTTTTTATCCAATTTTCCTTTACTTTCTTATAAGGGTACAACATTAAGATCATATAGCTTGATTAGGTTCATCTGTTGATATATTTCTTCTTTTAATTGTATATTATCAGTCTCTCCATTATCATAAGATAATGCGTCATATTTATCACTAATTGCAGTCATAATTTTGTTTAATTTTTCTAGATTCTGTTCTTTCTTGAACATATTCTGCAGTTGTTCAAGAGTATACTGCTTATACTCCATCTCCTTCTTTTTTTTCTGATTTTTGGGTGATTTTTCTCCTACTTTTTGGATTTTTATATCATGCAAAGGAAATAGAATCTTGCTTTTTGGGTCTTGGAAGGGATATTTATGCTGAAATGAAGTACTAATACTGTAAGTAGATTTTCGCTATGTCTTACTTCGTTAACTAGAGTAAGGTGAATTATTGATATTTGCTTCTGAAGCTCCTTGACTTCGGTCTTAATTTTAGCAAATTTTGCTTTTAATTCTAAAAGTGTATCAGCGATATAGTTTAATTGAGGTGCTATTGGAGAAATACCTTTTATTAAGTGAACAATATGTGAATAGTTCTGTCCAGGGCAAGCAGGTGATGATTCTAGCATTAGTCACAGTTAATTAGCTTAATTATTTTAATTATTTTTGGTCACATGGCTCTCATACCAGTTGAAAGACGGCTCTGAGTAGTACTTATAAGAAAATTTTCACATACACAATTTTTAAATTTTCGAAAGTAAGTTTTTAAGGATTTGGCCAAAACGGAAATATGAAAAGTTTAAGTGCTAAAAGAAAAATGTAAACAGTGAACGGTCCCCTTAAAATAGTTTCCATAGAATATTGCCCCTTTTAAATATATTCTAATAACATGGTCCCCTAATTATAATTTTCAAACAAAGTGGGGTACCTGACAGTGATTTTTTCTTTGAGTTATCTAAAATGCTATATTCAAAATCTAAGCTTTCAGGTTCATTACTACAGGATGGATTATCTATGCAAAGTACCTCTTTTGAGGGAGAATTTCTGCAAGTATTTTGAACTTCTTGCTTTGGAGAGGAAGACGAAGGATGAGTAGAAATAATTGTTTCTTTGATGAGCAAACTAAGCCATAAGTTTTGCTTAATGGCATAGATGGATTTATTGTAATTAGAAATGAAAAATTGATGTTTTGAAAGAAAGTCATTTAGCAAGTGAAAGAAAGGTATATTTTCTTTGATTTTGGCTAATTGAGTATAATAAATAGTTTTGAATAATTGTTCCACATCTTTAGAAAAATAAGAAAATTAAAAGAACCAATCTCGATATGACTGATCATAATCTTGATAGAATTCTTCATTAAGGTAAACTCTAGTAACTTGAAAAGTTTGATTAGTAAAAGAGGTTGATTTAATAGGTTCAGAAAAATCATTTTGCTTGAAATAGTTTCCCTTTGAATCTAAACCGTCATTAATCATTACGCTTGAATGTAAAAGAGAGCTAGAAGATGATGATAATGATAATGATGTCGTGATGATAAGATGACGAGTCTCATGATAATCAATTAAAGTAAAGAAATTAATCAATACAAAATAACACACAAATATGCTTATTCTAGACAAAGACTTGCTAGCTACTTAACAATGCACTATAGGACCACCACCATTCCAACCCTTTACTGCCGGGACCACCAATCACCAAGTTGGCCAATGGACTTATCGGGGCGTCCTAAGGACTCATAGAGGTTGACTAATGTTGTTGACCAACATAGCTTTCAGGCTAAATCACCAACTTATCTATGTCTTTAATGAGAATATTTATATGTTACTAAGGGTTAATTAACCTTCTTTAGGCCAACTGATTAGTCGTTTGACTAATTTCATGGGTTTAGCCTAGATACATGGTGGTAACGTTAAACAAGGACTTAATTGTGTAATTAACACTTAAATAGACACTTGGCTAGAGACTTGGCTTTGATACTAGTTGGGGACAAGACTGACAATTTTTAATTTTAAAATTAGTTGTAAAACGTGGTTAATTAATAGTAAAAATTGACTAATTAAGAGTAAAGTTTGATTAAAAATTGATTAAAAGAATAATCATAAACAAAGTTTGCGAATATGAATACTGGAATGAATAGTGTGAAACCTTAGAAATTAATTAAACATGAGCATCGCTAAATAGTGTATGAATAGTGCAGGCACAGTAACGAAAGGATGAAGTGAATTAATTGAATAAAATTTTACTGATATTGATTCTATGGATATCTTACAACGAGGTAGAAAGGATAAGATAAGAAGGAAACTAGGGAAAGAAAAATGATACAAGGAAAAGACGCATGTAAGTTCCACCTTTGCTTAAAATTTCAAAGCCTTTATATAGGCTCAAAAAGTAAAATGTACAGTATAAGATATTTATTGACATAGTAACATGATAATATTTTTGGCATTTAAACAGCAAAAAGATAAAATTATTGAAACATCTTGAATAATAGATTGATCTTGAACAGTTGCAGGTGGTTATTTTTGAGTGGTTGATGACTAACAAACTTGTTAAAACTGGACAGCTACTACTTGATTTTTTATTTGCCGTGTGCTTGATAGTTGGAAATCCTAGGGCGCAAAACCCCCTTGAAATCTGACAAGCAAGCATGCAGTAATAAAAATTAAGAAGTAGCTGTCAAGTTTTAACAAGCCAGTCAGTCGTCAACCACTCAAAAATAACAACCTATAGCTGTTCAAGATCAATTTACTATTCAAGAGGCCTCAATAACTTTATCTTTTTACCTTTTAAATGTCAGAAATGTTATCATATTACTATAATTATAAATATCTTATACTGTACATTTTACTTTTTGGGCATATACAAAGGCTTTGAAGTTGTATCACAAAGGCAGAACTTACCTGCCTCCATTCTATGTATCTTTTCCTCTCACAGTTCCCTTCTTATACTTTCTGCCTCATTGTAAGATATCCACCGAATTCAATCAATATCAGTAAGTTTTTATTCAATCTATTCAATGTGAAATTTTATTATTCATGGTTTTCGTTCGTAAATTCACTATAAGTTACTACTCATGGACTATTCAAGCACTATGCAAACACTGTTCATGTCGAATTAATTTCTCGAGTTTTCCACTGTTCATTTCACTATTCACATTCGTAAAGTTTGTTTATGATTATTGTTTTAAGCAATTGTTAACTAAGCACAACTTTGAATTAGTCTTGTTTTATTATTAATTAATCGTGTTTTACAACTAGTTTCAAAATTAAAATTTATAATTTGGCTTGTCCCCAACTCGTATCAGAGCCAAGTGTCTACTCAGGTTTTAATTACGTAATTAAGTTCTTGTTTATCCTTACCACCATGTATCTAGGCTAAGCCCTTGAGATTAGTCAAATGAGTAATCAGTTGGGCTAAAGAAGGTTAATTAACCCTTAATGACATACAAATATTCTCATTAAAGACTTAGATAACTTGGTGACCGGGCATGGAGTTGTGTTAGTCAGCATTGTTGTTAAGCCTCTGTGAGTCCTTAGGGCACCTTAGTAAGTCTGTTGGTTAGCCTGGTGATTGGTGGTTCCGGCAGTAAAGGGTTGGATGAAGGTGGTCCCGATGTGGTCTTGTAGTGCATTGTTAGGTACCAAGCAAGTCTTTGTCTCCAATAAACATATTTGTGTGTTATTTCTTGTTGATTAATTTCTTTAGTTTAATTGATCATTCTATGACTAATCATCTTCTCATCATGACTTCATCATCATCATCATCATCATCATCATCATCATCCAGCTCTGTTTTACATTCACACATAATTCTTAGTGAAAGTTTGTATCTAAACGGAAACTGTTTCAAGCAAAATCATTTTTCTGAGCTTGTTACATCATCCTCTTCTACTAATGAAGCATTTCAAGTTAATAGAGTTTATCTTAATAAAGAATTATGTCAAGAACATAACCCACCATACCGAGGCTGGTTCTTTTCTTATTTTTCTAAAGAGGTACAACAATTATTCAAAATTAGTTATTACAATCAACTAGCCAAAATCAAAGAAAATATACTTTTCTTTGACTGCTAAATGACCTACTTTCAAAACATCAATTTTCCATTCCTAATTACAATAAATTCTTATATGCCACTAAGCAAAACTTATGGCATAGTCTTCTCACAAATGAAACAACTATTTCTACTCATCCTTCGTCTTCTTTGCCAAAGCAAGAAGTTCAAAATACTTTCGAAAATTTTCCTTTAAAAGAAGTACTTTGCACGGATAATCCATCTTACAACAATCAACCTGAATGCTCAGATTATGAGCATAGCATTTTAGATAATTCAAATCTTATTCAAACCATTGAAGATAATTTTAATAACATCTAACTAGGAGAAAATTCTAACAGTTATTCATTAGAGTCATTCAGAATTAAGAATATTCCTCATACCAACTCTTCACTTTTATTCAGTCCTTTTAACATACCTATTAAGGAAATTCCTTCTATTCCCACAATAAACATTGGAAACAAGAATAAAAAAGAAATCGAATTATTTTAGAAAATTTTCCATAAATTAGAAAAACCCACATTACCAAAACAAACACTATGTATTTGTGAATCTTCCCATAACAATCAACCTAAGTGTTCAGATCTAAAATTAAGCTCTTCAAATAAATCAAATCTTATTAGAATTATCAAAAATAATTCCAAAAAAATTTCAAAAGTAAAAGCTCCATTTATTATAAAAAGAAACTCAAAAAAAGTTGTTTTAGAGCCTAAAGGGACAAATTCAAAACGGAAAATATTGGGAAAATAATGCATCTTAGATATGGTAAAACAAGGCATATGGCCAATGAAAAGAAAAATTTATGTGCAAACAACCCTAAATTACAAGGAAAAATATTCAAAGTTACCTATACTTAACCAGAATACTTTTCCAAAAATCAAGAGAACCCAAACAAAAGAAAATTAGATTTTAGCTACAAATCCATTGATCAAATTAGTCTTAAAAAATGGCATATTTGCATTACCTCAAAAATTCAAGATAATTTAAAGCTAAAAACAATAGCACTCTTGATAGTGGTGCAAACCAAAACTGCCTGAAAGAAGAATTAATTTTATCCCATTATTATGAAAAAACATCACAACAACTTCTTAGCACTAATGGAACTCCACTGCAAATTAAATACAAATTATCTAATGCTTATATTTGTAATAAAGAATATTGCTTTCAAAATTCATTTAGTTTGGTTAAACATATAAGGCAAGAAGTTATTCTTGACATTCCTTTTATTACTTAAATTTATCCTTTCAAGGTTGATCAAAATAGTATTCATACAAATATTATGAAACTTGAAGATAAAAAAACTTCAAGAAATAATGTTTTCCCTTTTAATTCATGGCAATTCGGAGGAAACCCTTCGTAAAATTCAAACATCTGACTCTAGTCATTTTGATCCCTCATATGAAGAAGTTAAACTCTGATCTAATGATTGTAATGCTATCACAAAAGATCAATCTCAAAAAGAACTCCTCTTCGATATCATTGAAAAGAATGAGGAACCAGAAATCAAAATTCAATGTGTTCATAAGGTTAAAATCTTATTGCTCCAAAATAAAGTTACCGAATCAAGAATACAGCCTTTTATGTATTTCAAAATTTCAAGATGATTTATATTACAAGAAATTCTTAAAAAGAATTGATTGCAAAAGTGCACAAGAAATTCTATAGAAGGACGTTCAAAATTTTGTCTTAAAGCAAATTTTGCTTGCTGGCAAACAATATTTTGAGTTTTCAATTTTGATATTGAATTCATTAATGAAGAAAACAATTCCCTTCCTGACATCCTCACTAGGGAATTTCCTCAAGCAAAGTAACTTTGCTTCGATTCTTCTGTTCCAGATGCCATAAACATCCAAATTAACCTACATTCAAAATCCAAACAACCTCACAAACATTCAAGAGCCCATTCTATTTTATCTCACAGATCATACTGGTGAACTGCATTTTACTAAATTCAAAGGAGCTCGATAAAATGAATATCTCATCTTTATCCACTATGATCTATGGCTCTCCAATTCCTGGTCCTCCTTTTATGCATATTTAAGAATACTTAAGTTCTACAGATCACTTTTGCAACGACTTTACAGTCATCCAGTGCTTATTGGGGTATCAATTGGTTACATTCAAACCCTCCGTTTTCATAGACAGTATATCATAGATTATTGACAACCCCTTAATCAGTATATCATCCAATTTATTCAACGGGTTACTCCTGGTACGCAAATCTGTCCAGTTGATGAGCATCAGTTCTTCTACTCCAAAAAATCACCTTAGTATAGTTTGGCGGAGTATCAGACTCCATTATTACCAATTTGCATTCAAAATCATTAGTGCAGCATATTACAAGAATATCCAAGACTCTACAACCACTAGGGGACAGTATACAGTAACGCCCCTGAATTATTCCTTCAATTAAATAAGTTCTTGTTTAACCTTACCACCATGTATGTAGGCTAAACACTTGAGATTAGTTGAAGGACTAATTAGTTAGCTTAAAGAAGGTTAATTAACCCTTAAAGATAAATAAATATCCTCATTAAAGACTTAGATAAGTTAGTTATCTAGCATGGAAGCTGTGTTGGTCAGCAGCGTTGGTCAGCCTCTGTGAGTCCTTAGGATGTCCTAAAAAGTCCATTCGTTAACCTAATGATTGGTGGTCCCAACAGTAAAGGGTTGGAATGGACGTGGTTGTGCTGTGGCCCCGCAGTGCATTGTTAGGTACCTAGCACGTCTTTGTTTGCAATAAAGCATATTTGTGTGTTATTTCATGTTGTTTAATACCTTTAGTCTAATTGATTATCCGGAGACTAATCATCTTAGCATCATGACATCATCATCATCATCTAGCTCTCTTTTACATTCAAGCGTAATGATTAATGAAATTTTAGATTCACAAGGAAACTCTCTCAAGCAAAATGACTTTTTTGAACCTAGTACACGAACCTCTTTTCTTAATCAAACATTTCAAGTAAATAGAGTTTATCTTATTAAAAAATTCTATCAAGACTATGATCAGTCTTATCTAGAAGGTTTTTTTCTTGTTTTCCTAAAGAAGTGCAACAATTATTCAAAACAATTTATTATACTTGATTAGCCAAAATCAAAGGAAATATACCTTTCTTTAACGGGCTAAATGACTTTCTTTCAAAACATCCATTTTCCATTCCTAATTACAATAAATCCATATGTGCCACTAAGCGAAACTTATGGCATTGTCTTCTCATCAAAGAAACAATTAATTCTACTCATCCTTTGTCTTCCTCCCCAAAGCAAAAAGTTCAAAATGCTTTCGAAAATTCTCCTTTAAAAGTATTTTGCACAGATAATCCATCATGCGGTAATCAACCTGAAAGCTCAGATCCGGAATCTAGCATTTCAGACAATTCAAATCTTATTAAAACCATTGAAGATAATTTCAATAAAACCCAATGAGGAGAAAATTCTAACAATTGTTCATTATAATCATTTAGAATTAAGAAAATTCCTCATACCCACTCCCCACCTTTACTTAATTCTTTTAGCCTATCCATTAAGGAAATTCCTTCTATTCCCACAGTAAACTTAGGAAACAACAATAAAAAAGAAATTGAATTATTTAAAAAAAAAATTCATAAATTATAAAAACCCACATCACTAAAACAAACACTTTGTATTTATGAATCCTCCTATAACAATCAACCTAAGAATTTATATCTAAAATCTAGATCTTCGATAAATCAAATCTTATTAGAATTAACAAAAATAATCCCAAAAAAAATTCGAAAAGCAATTGCTTCATTTATCATAAAAAGAAACTCAAAAGCAGTTGTTTTAGAAAGTGAAAATACAAATTCAAAATCCAGAAAAAAAGTATCTTAAATATGGCAAAATAGGGCATATGGTCAATAAAAAGAAAAAATTATGTACGAACAATCCTAAATTTCAAGGAAAAATGTTCAAAGTTACCTATACTTAAGTGGAATACTTTTCCAAAAATCAAGAGAGTCTAAACCAAAGAAAATTAGATTTTGATTATATACACATTGATCAAATTAGTTTCAAAAAATGGTATAGTTGTATTACTTTAAAAATTCAAGATAATTTTGAGCTAAAAACAATAGCAATCCTTAATAGTGGTGCAAACCAAAACTACATCAAAGAAGAGTTGATTCTATCCCGATATTATGAAAAAAAATCAGAACAACTTCTTAGCACTAAGGGTACTCCACTACAAATTAAATACAAATTATCTAATGCTTATATTTATAATAAAAATATTGCTTTCACAATTCATTCATTCTAGTTAAACATATAAGTTAAGAAGTTATTCTTAGCATTCCTTTTATTACTCAAATCTATCCTTTCAAGGTAGATCAAAATAGTATTCATACCAATATTATGAAACTTGAAGATAGGGAGCTTCAATAAATAATGCTTTCCCTTTTAATTCATGGTGATTATGAGGAAGCCCTTCATAAAATTCAAACATTTGATTCTAGTCGTTTTGATTCCTCAGATGAAGAAGTTATACTCTGTTGTAATAATTGTAATGTTATCACAACAGATCAATCACAAAAAGAACTTCTCTTCAATATCATTGAAAAGATTAAGGAACCAAAAATCAAAACTCAATGCCTTCACATGCTTAAAAGCTTATTAGTTAAAGATAAAGTTATCGAATCAAGAATACAACCTTTCAGCCTAAAGCAAGTACTCAAAACCTATGAAGGACAAGGATCAAATTTCTCAAAACCCATAACAGTTAAATACTTAAAACAGGAAGTAAATCAACTCAAAGTCGAAGTTAAAGAATTAAGAAACCATATTAAAACACAGAATCTCCTTAAGGAATCGAATTCAACCCTCATTTCTCAAATTCAAGACCTCGAAAATCGAGTCTCTTCACCTGAATCTTCAAAACCTCGTAATCCATCTCCACCACCTTCTCCTAAATTAAGTCCAGATAATCAAGATCGTGAATCATTCCTTTTAGTTATTAATCGTATTGATTTTCAAGAATGGTATGTCTCTATTGCTATTATAGTCAAATATTTCAAACTTCATTCCATCGCTCTACTAGACATCAGTGCGGATATTAATTATATTCAAGAAGGTTTAATTCCTTCAAAGTATTTTGAGAAAAGTAAAGAAAAAATTACTATTGCTACCGATCCAAACTTCAAACTAATTATAAACTTTCAAATGCTTATATTTGTAACAACAAATATTGTTTCAAAAATATTTTTTTCAAAAATCTCAAACAAGTTGTTGTCGGAACTCCATTTCTTACACAATATAAACTTTTATTGTCGATTCTGAAGAAATTTGTTCAAATATTCTTGGAAAAAAAATTAGATTCGAGTTTTCCCTCCTATAAAAAGTAAAGATATTACAGTTCTTGAAGAAGCTTTAATCTCAAAAATTATTTCTGCCAAAGAAAAACAAATAGCCTCTCTTCAAACAGTAATCATTCAAGCAAGTATTAAAGAACAACTCGATATATTGAACATTCAACAAAAAATCCTAAGGCGCAAGAAATTATTTGAAGAATATATTTGTACTGGTATCCCAAATACCTTTTGAGATAGAAAGCAATATATGGTAGAATTATCATATGAAAAAGATTTTGATGAAAGAAGTTTTCCAACGAAAGCACGCCCTATTCAAATGACTAAAGATCTTTTAGAATTTTGCAAAAAGGAAATTCAATCTTTATTAGACAAAAGGCTTATTCGACCCTTGAAATCTCCTTGGAGTTGTGATGCCTTCTATATCTCCAATAGTGCCAAAAAGAAATGTGGTGTTCCTAGATTAGTCATAAATTATAAACCACTCAACAAAGTTGTTCAATGGATAAGATACCCAATTCCAATAAAAACAATTTACTAGGAAGATTATATGATGCAAAAGTATTTTCAAAATTTGACAGGAAATACAGTTTCTGGCAAAATCAAATTGCTAAAAAAGATAGGTATAAAACTGTATTCATAGTTTCATTTGGACACCACGAATGCAATGTGATGCCGTTCAGACTAAAAAATGCTCCCTCTGAATTTCAACATGTTATGAATAATATACTCAATGATTATTCTAAATTTTTAATAGTTTATATTGATGATGTTCTTATCTTTTCAAAACACCTCCATCAACATTTCAAGCATCTAAGAACATTTTTCAATATCATTAAAAGAAATGGTTAAGCTATTTCTACTCCAAAAATGAAATTATTTCAGACAAAAGTTTGGTTTTTAGACCATGACATTTTTAATGGTACTATTAAACCCATTTAGCTATCCATTGAATTTGCAGAAAAATATCCAAATATAATCAAAGATAAAAATCAATTGCAAAGGTTCCTTGGTTGTAATTATGCTGCAATTTTTTTCCCCAAACTTAGGAAAATTTGCAAACCATTATTTCAAAGACTCAAGAAAAATCCTCTTCTATGGTCTCATAAACATACTCAAATAGTCATATACATCAAGAGCAAGGTCAAATCACTCCCATGTCTTGGCATACTAAATCCACATGCATTCATGATAGTTCAAACCGATGCATCAGATAAAAGACTTGGAAGAATTCTTAGGCAACGTCTTGACCCAAATCCCAAACAATCAGTAAGGTTTCATATTAGAGCCAGAACTGGACCTCAAATTCATTGATCTACAATTAAAAATGAAGTTTTATCTATTATTTTAAAATTTCAGGATGATTTATACTTCAAAAAATTCTTATTACGAATTGATTGCAAAAATGCAAAAGAAGTTTTGCAAATGGACGTTTAAAATCTTATCTCAAAGCAAATTTTGCTCGCCGACAAAAAATATTTTCAGTTTTCCATTTTGAAATTGAATTCATTAATGAAGAAAACAATTCCCTTCCTGACTTCCTCACTAGGGAATTTTTGTAAGCAAAGTAACTTTAATTCAATTCTTTTATTCTTGATGTCACACACATTCAAAATCCAAACAACCTCAAAGACATTCAAGAACCCCTTCTATTTGATCTCAGAGATTATACTGACCAACTTCATTTTACAATATTCGAGGGACCTCGATACAATGAATATGTCATTTTATCCACTACGATTGATGGCTCTCAAAGTTGTGGTAGTCCTTTTATGCATATTTAACATTACTCAATTTCTACATAGCCCTCTTGCAAAAACTCTAGAGTCATCCAGTGCTTGTCGTGGTACCCACTGGCTACATTCAAACACTCCGTTTTGGTAGGCAATATATCACATATTATTGGCAACCCTCGATCAACATATAGTTCAATTTATTCTGCTCCAAGAAATCACTTCAGTATAGTTTTACTGAGTATCAAACTCCATTACCACCAATTTGCATTCAAGACCATTATTGCAGCATATTATCAGAATATTCTAGACTCTGCAACCATTAAGGTACACTATACCGAACCGTCCCTAGATTTCCAACAATCAAGTACACAGTAAATAAAAAATCAAGTAGTAGCCGTCAAGTTTTAACAATTTTGTCACTCATCAACCGCTCGAAAATAACCACCTACAACTGTTCAAGATCAGTTTACCATTCATGATGCCTCAATAATTTTATATTTTTACTATTTTAATGTCAGAAATAGTATCATGTTATTGTATCGATAAATATTTTGTACTGTACATTTTACTTTTTGAACTTATATAAAGGCTTCGAAGTTGTATCGCAAAGGTTGAATTCGCCTGCCTCTCTTCCTTGTATCCTTTTCCTCTCATAGTGTCCTTCTTATCCTTTCTGCCTCGTTGCAAAATATCCACATAATTCAATCAATATCAGAAAGTTTTTATTCAATCTATTCACTGTGCAAATTTACCATTCATGCTTTTCGTTCGTAAATTCATTTGAAGTTACTATTCATGTACTATTTATGCACTATGCAAACACTGTTCATGTCAAATTGATGTCTCAACTTTTGCACTGTTCGTTTTGCTATTCATATTCGCAAACTTTGTTTATGATTATTGTTTTAATCAATTGCTAATCAAGCTTAAATTTTAATTGATATTGTTTTACTATTAATTAATTATGTTTTTCAACTAATTTCAAAATAAAAAATTGTGCTCGGTCATCCCTAATATAATTTTCAATTTTCAAATTAGTTGCAAAACGTGATGAATTAATATTAAAACAAGATTAATTGATAGGTAAACCCTATTAGCAGTTGATTAAAATAATAATCATGAACAAAGTTTACAAATATGAATAGTAAAATGAATAGTGGGAAACTTGAGAAATTAATTTGACGTGAAGAGTGCTAAATAACGTATGAATAGTATAGGAATAGTAACGGAAGAATAAATTCACACAAAAACACAAATAAAAATAGCACAGTGAATTGATTGAATAAAAAAAATTACTAATATTGATTTTACGGATATCTTATGATGTGGCAAAAAGGAGAACATAAGAAGGAAACTTGGGTAGGAAAATTATACAAAGAAGAGAGGCAGACAACTTATGCCTTTGCTTACAACTTCGCAGTCTTTATATAGGCTCAAAAAGTAAAATGTACAGTACAAAATATTTATTGACACAGTAACATGATAATATTTTTGACATTTAAACAGTAAAAAGATAAAATTATTAAAGCATCTTGAGTAGTAGACTGATCTTGAACAGTTGTAGGTGGTTATTTTTGGGTCGTTGATGATGGACAAGTTTGTTAAAACTTGACAGCTACTACTTGATTTTTTATTTGCTATGCCGTGCGTGCTTAATCACATTAAAAATCCAGGGGCGTTGCTGTAAAATGTCCCATAGTGGTTGCAGAGTCTTGAATATTCCTGTTATAAGATGCATTGATGGTTTTGAATGCAAATTGGTAGTAATGGAGTATGATATTCAGTAAAACAATATTGAGGTGATTTCATGGAGTAGAAGAACCGATGCTCATCAACTAGACAGATGTGCACATCAGGAATAACTTGTTGAATAAATTGGATAATATACTAATCAAGGGGTTGCTAATCTATGATGTATTGCCCATAAAAATGAAGGGTTTGAATATAACTAGTTGACACCATGATAAGCACTGCATGATTGTAGAGTTGTTGCAAAAGTGATTTGTAGAACTCTAAATATGCATAAAGAACTGGCATGAATTGGAGAGCCATTGATCGTAGTGGATAAAGATGGCATATTCATTGTATCGAGGTCCTTCAAATGTAGTAAAATGAAGTTCATCAGTATGATCTCTGAGATGAAACAAAAGGGGTTCTTGAATGTCTTTGAGGTTGTTTAGATTTTGAATGTGGGTTGCTTTGGATGTGGGTGACATCTGGAATAAAAGAATTAAAGCAAAGTTAGTTTGCTTGAACAAATTCCCTATTGAGGAAGTCAGGAAGGAAAATGTTTTCTCTATGAATTCAATATCAACATCAAAAACTAAAAGTATTACTTGCCAGCGAATAAAAATTTACTTCGGGATAATATTTTGAACATCTCTTTGTAAAACTTCTTTTGCAGTTTTGCAATCAATTCTTAATAAGAATTTTTGGTAATATAAATCATCTTCAAAGTTTGATATACATATGATAATATCTAAAACTTCTTTTTTAATGGTGGAGTAATGAACTCGAGGTCCAGTCCAGGCTCCACCATGAAACCTTACTAATTGTTCAGGATTGGGGTCAAGAGATTACTTGAGAATTCTTCTGAAACCTTAATCTGATGCATCAGTTTGAACTATCATGAATGCATGTGGATTTGGTGTATCAAGACATGGGAGTGATTTGACCTTACTGTTTATATGTATGACCATTTCTAGTGTCCGAATGGAACTGTGAATGTAGCTTTGTATCTATCTTTCTAAGTAATTTTTGAATATCTGAATAAATGCCTTTAGAATTGATAGTAAAAGGTTATGTTTGAGTAAGGAAGAGAGTTCTAAGAATAACTTGTTGTTTGAGATTTTTTATAAGTTTAACAATATTTTTGAAACAATATTCATTATTCCAAATATAAGCATTTGAAAGCTTGTAATTAATTTGAAGCTTTGATCCAGTAGCACCACTAGTCATTTTTTCAAAATATTTTGAAGGAACTAAGCCTTCTTGAATGCAATTCACACTAGTGTCGCTATCTACAAGAGCGATGGAATGAAGTTTAAAATCTTTGACCATAATGGTAACAGAAACATACCATTTTGAAGGTCAATACGATTAATAATTGAAAGGAATGATTCATGATCTTGATTATCTGGACCTAATTTAGGAGAAGATGGTGGAGATTAATTAGGATGTTTTCAATACTCTAGAGAAGAAACTCGATTTTCAAGCTTTGAAGTCTAGAAATGATGATTGAATTTGATTCCTCGAGGAGATTTTATATTTTAATCTCATTTCTTAATTCTTTAACTTCGGTTTTGAGTTGATTGACTTCTTGTTTCAATTCTTTGACTGTTATTGCTTTTGAGAAAGTTGATCCTTGTCCTTCATAGTTTTCTAATACTTGTTTTAGGCTAAAAGGTTGTATTCTTGATTCGGTAACTTTATCTTTGACTAATAAGCTTTTAAGCTTGTGAAGACATTGACTTTTGATTTGTGCTTCCTCAATCCTTTCGATGATATCAAATAGGAGTTCTTCGTGAGATTGATCTTTTGTAACAACATTACTATTGATAGGACAAAGAGTAACTTCTTCATTTGAGGAGTTTGAATGGCCGGAATAAGATGTTTGAATTTCACAGAGGGCTTCCTCAGAATCGTCATGGATTAAAAGGGAAAGCATTATTTCTTGAAGTTTTTTATATTCAAGTTTCATAGTTTTTCTTTTAATTGGCATTTATTGGCTTTGTGATCTACTTGACGATATGTATAACAAGTGATGACTTGAGTTTGAGTAGGATTAGGAATAACTTTCTTTTATTGAAGAGGTTACCTTTAAAGGTTTTCTAGGGATTTGGTAGTAAGGATTTTTTATTTCATACTTTTCAGGACAAACTTTTGAAGATTTTTTAATGAGTTTTTTCCTTTTTGGATGATGGAGCTTCTAGTTTAGGATAACCAAAATGCTCACAAAATGATTCGAGTTTGTTTTGGAATAGTTTCTTTTTGGATTGATATTTATTTTGAATTCTTCATTCAGTACCAAGAGCTAATCCTTCCTTTTAATAAAGTTAAATAAGTGACCATAATTTAAATTATGCCATAGAATTTTTTTCCTCAATGATCTCTTAATTTTTGTCTAATTCTTCGAGAAAATAAAGTAGATGCTCTGGAAATGAATTTTTCTTTCTAATAATTTTCATTATCATCTTTTCTTTTAAGGACATAGGTAAGGAATGTATCTCTACACCATTTTTTAATCACTTATACTTGGGCATCTTAGATTTTGAATTATTTTTAAATGGAAAGAGGTTAATTTTTCAGTGTTTCCTATGAAGTACATGACTATGGTATAAATAAGATACTCAACTACATCAGATTTATAGATAATTATTGGCTTGACCTTAGAAGTTTGTGGATCTTCAATGATTTCTATGGAACTTTGTAATTGATGGTGTAAAATATTTATTTTAAATTGTTCAGTAAGAATATTTTCTCGCCAATTTTTTAATTGACCTGTAAAGCCAGGAGCAAGGAGTTTGGCGGCATCTTTCATAGAGACTCTTTTGTGATATATGAAGTTGCACAAATACCCATTTCTTGAAGAGTATTGGCAATTTCATATTCTGACTTTCCATCTGTAGTTTATTGATAAACAGTATTTCCATCATAACCCAGTTGCATTAATGATATATTGGTTTCAAGTTGAAGATCCGGAGGGGTAGATCTAGAATAGTATGACCGACTTGGATTTCTAATCTTCTATCTATTATTCTAATTACATAATTTATTAATTTGGGATTCACTGAAGTTATCTTCAATGGTTTGTATAAGATTTGAATTGTTTGAAGTGCTAGATTCAGAATCTGAGCTTTCGGAAGACTATTGTAGGATAGTTTATCTATGCAAAGTATTTCTTCTAGGGGAGAAGTTCCACAAGTATTTTGAATTCTTACTTTGGAAAGGAAGATGAGGGATGAATGGAAACAGTTGTTTCTTTTGTGACAAGACTGTGCCATAAGTTTCGCTCAGTGGCACATAAGAATTTACTGTAATTCGGAATAGAAAATTGATGTTTTGGAAAAAAAAAGTCATTTAGCCAATCAAAGAAAGGTATATTTTCTTTGATTTTGGCTAATTGATTGTAATAAATACTTTTGAATAATTGTTGTATCTCTTTAGAAAAATAAGAAAAGAACCAGTCTCGATATAACCGATTGTAATCTTGACAGAATTTTTTATTAAGATAAACTCTATTAACTTGAAAAGTTTCATTAGTAGAAGAGGTTCATTTAACGGGTTCAGAAAATCATTTTGCTTGAAACAATTTTTGCCTAAATGCAAACTTTCATTAGGAATTATGCTTGAATGTAAAAGAGAGCTAAATGATGATGATGATGATGATGATGATCATAAGATGATTAGTCTCAGAATAATCAATTAAACTAAAGAAATTAATCAATACGAAATAATACACAAATATGCTTATTGTAGGCAAAGACTTGCTAGGTACCTAACAATGCATTGCGGGACCACACCGGGACCACCTTCATTACAACGCTTGACTGCTGGGAATACCAGTCACCAGGCTTACTAACGAAGTTACTAAGGCACCCTAAGGACTCAGAAAGGTTGGCCAATGCTGCTGACCAACACAGCCTCCTTGCAGATCACCAACTTATCTTGGTCTTTAATGAGGAGGACATTTGTATGTCATTAAGGGTTAATTTATCTTTTTAAGTTAATTGATTAGTCCTTCGACTAATCTCTGGATTTAGCCGTGAATCATGATGGTAAGGCTAGTCTAGACACTTGGGTAGGTACTTGACTAGACACTTGGTTCTGATACCTGTTGGGGACATGATCGAGTATAAACTTTAATTTTGAAATTAGTTGTAAAATGCGATTAATTAATAGTAAAACAAGATTAATTAACAGTTAAACTAGATTAAAAATTGATTAAAAGAATCATAAACAAAGTTTGGGAATATGAGTAGCAAAATCAATAGTATGAAACTCGAGAAATTAATTCGACATGAACAGTGCCACATAGTGTATGAACAGTGCAGGAATAGTAATGAAGGAATGAATTCACGAAGAAAACATGAATAAAAATAGCACAGTGAATTCATTGAATTAAAACTTGTTGATATTGATTCTGCAGATATCTTACAATTTTTAATTTTGAAATTAGTTGTAAAATGTGATTAATTAATAGTAAAACTTAATTTATTAAGAGTAAATCTTGATTAACAATTGATTAAAACAATAGTCATATGCAAAGTTTACAAATATGAATACTGAAATGAATAGTGGAAAGCTTGATAAATTAATTCGGCATGAACAGTGCTAAATGGTGTATGAAGGGTGCAAGAATATTAACAGAAGAATGAATTCACGCAGAAAACATGAATAAAAATAGCACAGTGAATTTGTTGAATAAAAACTTATTGATTGGTTGAATTCTGCGGATATCTTACAACGATAGAGAAAGGATAAAATAAGAAGGAAACAGAGAAAGGAAAATGATATAAGGAATCGAGGCAGGTAAGTTATGCTTTTGTAATACAACTGAGAAGCCTTTATATAGGCTCAAAAAGTAAACTGTCGAGGAGAAGATATTTATTAACACATTAAAACAATAATATTTCTAACATCTAAACAGTAAAAAGATAAAATTATTAAAGCATCTTGAATAGTGAACTAATCTTGAGCAGTTGTAGGTGGTTATTTTTGAGTGCTTGACGCTTGACAGGCTTGTTAAAACTTAACAGCTGCTTCTTGATTTTTATTACTGCGCACTTGCTTGTTCGATTTCTAAGGGGCGTTACTGTATACTATCTCTTGGTTTTGGATAATTGCATCTTTAAATCTCATACGAATCCTGAGTAAATGGGTCGCCCATTGATCAGAGTACGACTTCGTGGATGAAATGCTATTGGCATTCTTTGATGCTCTAGCCATTTCATGAATTTCTTGAATGTGGCTTTCTTCTTGGAACCCTTGGATAAACTTGGTGAAGGACGTTTGTCATCTTTTTTGACTGGTGTTAAGGGATTGTCCATGACTTGCTTTGTCTGATGCTTTACATATTGTTGAACTTGATCAAGATTACTTCACTGATCGAAATTGAATTTTTCCTAGATCTTGAATTTAAATTTGTGGATAATGGAGACATAAGGATCATTGGGGTGAACCTTGTGGTATTTGAAATTCCAATAGAGAGTCCAAGGAACTTCAAATTCAATTGAAAGTATAATTTCGAATGATTTTGGTTGTTTCATAAGAACTTGAAAACCTAGAATGCTGGGGAAGGTAATGACTGTGATTTGAATCCAAAATAAGATCGCTAATCAAAGAACCAACTTTGAATGTATTGACGTAAGACACCTTTGTCAAAGGAGATGAACTAGAAATCGTCAAAACTCCTATAGTAGAATGCTCTGAAATATGCCGTTTTATAGTCTAGGAAATTGAAATGTTGAAGTTGGAAATGGTTTGTATTCAAAAGGGGACGAACCCTATTCTTTGGATGATAAAATCTTGAGAATTCGAATATTGGAATAAAGAACTTTTCCTTTGTAATATCTAATATGCTCAATTCGAGCCGATTTGGCTTAGAGGAGGATAAGCTTATGGAATCTACAATTTTTGAGCATATCGGCTTTAAGAGACTTTGTTGGCTGGAGAACAGTGTTGGGATTTGAAGTTTTAGAGTTTGACTAGGTCGTGAATTAGGAAAATGAGTAAAGTTTATAAATTCAAATTTTGATTTTGAAAAATAGGAAGATGAAGATTGGGGTTTTGATAAAACCTATAATTGAGAAGCTCAAGACTTTCACGTCATATGAGGGTTGGATTTCACAATTTGGTTGTATGCTAGAAGTGGGAATTTAGTAAGACTTTCATATTGATTTTGAATCTTGATTTCAGGATGAGTTTGTGTCTGAGTTTGGCTCTTAGGTTTGATAGCAAAGTCTTGAATAGTGGGAACATAAGATTGAGTTTGCTTACCTTTGTCCGGATTTGGTTTCATCTGAAATAGAGACATTAGAGTAAGTTGCTTCGAAGAAATCTACTAGTGGGAAAATGGGTTGAGGAAATTCCCTTGAAAATTTTTGAATAATAAAAATCGAATTTCAAAAATAATATTTTTGAATATTGCTTAAAATTAGTTTTAAAGTTGTGAAATTGTTCTTAATAGTTGAGTTGAGGTCCTTCCTGATGCATATGCTATGAATGAGTGTAGATCCTGGCAGTTGAATTCAAATTTCTATTTGAGTATGCATGAAATTTATGTAAGATGAGCATAATTAAAGGAATATGATAGGGATAGTTATTTATTTTTAAAGGATAACATTTGTAATGTGTTTTTGAAAAATTTAAATAGAAGGCAATAAATTGAACAATATGAATAATTTATGAAACATGTCTAATAACTATATTATTTCATTCTGGGTTAATGCCCTTTTCGTTATTTTCAGGTTTTGATTCCAATTGTATTAATATTTGAGTTATGTCTAATAATGTACAAATCTCTTGAGTTCTTTCTTGAAGAGAAGGTTGCATCATTTCAAAGAGAGTCATTAATTTTGGGGTATAGGATCTTTTAGTTTCCCAGGCTAAGCTCAGAAGTCTTTCATCAATGGATTTTAATAATTTGAATATGGCATCTTTATCCTTTTGTATAAGATCGAGTCTTCTTTTATTTGAATCTTTTCTTGCTTCAGGATGTATTTTTCATGGATTTTGATCATATTGATGTGCTTAGAAGGAATTGAATCTTTTGGAATGATAAATTTGAAAGAAATATTATCTCCCATAATAGAGGTGCGATCTACCTTGAAAGAATAGATTTGAGTAATAAAAGGAGTGCCAAGAATAACCTTTTGTCTTATATTTTTTACTAGAATAAATGAATTCTTGAAACAATAATTTTTATGACAAATACAAATATTGGATAATTTGTATTAAATTTTTAATGGATTTCCATAACACTAAGAAATTGTTCTAATATTTTTTCATAACATTGGGATGGGGTTACCTCTTCCTTGATGCAATTTTGGTGTGCACCACTGTCAAGGAGTTCTATTATTTTTAGTTCAAAATTATCTTGAACTTTTAGGGCAATATGAATATACCATTTTTTTAAATTAATTTGATTGACAATTGACAAGGATTTAGAATTTGATTTTCTTTGATTTAGGCATTGAGGAATATATATGTGTTTTGATTGAGCAGGGGTATCTTTGAATATTTTCTTTTGAATTTTGGGATTGTTTATTTCTAATTTTTTTCTTTTATTGGTCATATGCCTTGTTTTGCCATATTGAAGGCATATCATTTTCCTAGATATTTTTTTTGTTTTGAATACGACTTTTTAAGACCTCAATAAGATATTTTTAAATTTCTTCTTGTGACAAACGAAGTCTTTAATTTTGGAAATTTCTTGGAGTTAGTTTTGATAATTCAAGTATGATTTGATTTATCTTAAGAATCTGACATTGAGTCATAAAATTTTGAAGGATTTGTAGGGGATGATTTATGAACGCAAAGTGTTTAGGATTTATCACTAATTATCATAATTTACACCTAAATATACTTAGCACAAGGTACTTTTTGGCGAGGAAAATTTCGGCCACATCTTAGCTAAGACCTTAGGACCATTATTTATCAACTACTCACAAAAAATAGCAAGCAAACCTCTCCCTCTTTCACTTTCTCTCCACAGCAAGGGCTGGGAGAGCAGGGTAGCAGCCCCTACTCAGCTTCCTGCCACCACCACTGCCCTTCTGTTGCCCCCTAGTCGCCATCCCAGCTACCAGCAACCACCTAGGAATCCCCTACAGCCACGGCAGCCCCCTTGCCTAAGCACTACCCCACTCCCTTCATTCAAGCATCCGAGTGACCTCAACCTATGGAATTTGTTTGAGTTTTATTGATTGCTTAAGTTATGGCTTATGTTTATATGAACCAAGTGATG
Source organism: Selenicereus undatus (assembly GCA_017589665.1). NCBI lineage: Eukaryota > Viridiplantae > Streptophyta > Magnoliopsida > Caryophyllales > Cactaceae > Selenicereus > Selenicereus undatus. The sequence goes on along the minus strand of JACYFF010002017.1, from coordinate 12,267,555 downwards.
GCTATTATGCAATTTTTATTGAGTTTAGTGATGTTTAAAGTTGTGGGAGATGAATTGGAAGTGTGATCAAATGAGTTGAATAAGGGAAGTTGAATCCAAGCTTTCTTGTTTCATTTGTTGTGATTTTAATATGGGTTATGTATATGAGGCCTTAAATGATCTTTTTATATATGGTTGTGGTGTTTTGGATGCTTAATTGAGATGGCTATAACCTAGGGCTTTATGTTTATACATGGATTATGGATATTTTTCGGATTTTTGCTACAGTCACCCACTGTCTGAATTACTGGGAATAAATGACTTGTCCAAAATTTGTGAAATTTTTACTATAGGTGCTAGATGATATTGTGCAATTGTGGACAAAATTAAGTGAATTTTCAAGATGAATTTTATGAGTTATGAATTTTGGAAGTGAAATACTGTCCTTTAGAGCAAATTGGGTTGTTATTCCAATTTCTGTACAGCGTATACTTGGAGCAAAATTTTGAAAATTTCACTGTAGATTATACATATTATTTTGGAATTTTCTATAAGATTTAATGAATTTTAGTTGAGTATTTTGAGTCTGGTGATTTCTGGAATCATTTTGAGTCATTGTGTAAACAGTAATGACAAAGATTGAGTGAGACTGATCATGCACTCATTTTGTGTATTTTGGGCCAAGTAATGTCATTTAAGGGGGGAAAAAATGTTTATGGGGTTTAATGGGGCATTGAGCTTAATTATGGAGAGAAAAGAAGCCAAGTATGTATTGTGGGAGTATATTTATGAGTTATGGACTTTACAAAGGAAAATACCAAGTTTAGTGAGTTTAACAGCTTCTATGGTTTTCAATGACTCATTTAGGGTGGAAAGCAATGTTTGATGGGCTTATGAATGAAATATGACAAGTGCGGAGAGTAATGATTCCAAAATCATGGTTATCGGATCAAGCAAGTATCATTTATTCCATCTTGAACCAAGTTATACCTTTTTTGGCCTCACACTATCAAGTATCGGGCCAATCCAATCTAGTCCATGGCAATTTAGTGTACTCCGTGTTGTCTTGAGCCAAGTTTTACTTCAATTAGCCCTAAAGCCCATATTAGTCGCCTATTTCAGAGAGACTAAAAAAATCAATCTTCCATTGGCAACCATTATGACCTTCTCTAGTTTTGGTCTCATTGTGAATTATTTTCACTTACTTTATATTAGATTTAATGACTTTCATTTATTCAGTTTTGAAGTTATATCGAATTACTTAAGTTATTTATATCATTTAAGTATTTGTTAACTATTACAGTTTTATGAATTACTTAGTTTCTATCAAAGTTATTCAAGTATATGAGTGAATATCATTTACTGACTATACACACCTTCAATTGTATGAACAACGTTGAGGCCTAGGTTATCATTCCCCGTTATGCATAAGTCTTATCAAGTCACAACATATTTATCAAGTTGAAAACATGTTTTGTAAGTCGGATTACATTCTAAAGATCCTTCGTACGTTCATTGCCTATATCTTTGGAAATCAGAGTCTATTTATCAAAGTTATCACGTTTTGATAAGTACATCAATGAATCAATTTATACAGTGATTTATCATTTAATTACTGACCCTGCCAGTTATCATCTATAGGGCATGTGCCCTCCACTTACTCGCACGACTTTAGGACAAATAACCCGATCAGCTTGGCAAGTGTACACCTATCCATGAATTGTGACAGTTACAAGGGGCTTACTATCAGATAATAATTAGCAAAGCATTTTTACATTTATCTCAGTCACTATTTTAACTTAAAATGAATTGCAAAGCGGGCCCAACCAATGTTTCAAGGTTATTTTACAATACAACAATGTATGTACTGAGCTTCAGCTTGCCATTCAAAATGTTTTCATGTTTTGTTTTAGGCATGCACATGTGTTGCTTTATTCTACCAAGCCAATTGAAGAAATTGAGGGTCCAAGGACATCTAGATGGATTCATAGTGGTTGTTCATATTATTTGGAGACCATTAGATAAGCACTTTAGTAGACAGTGATGTAAGTTTATGGTGTGTAAACTTTAAGTTGGTTAGTCATTACTTGTATATTATTGGATGAAGTATGAAGACGTAGATAAGTGATGCATGTTATATCCAATCATGATGTATACAGCCTTGTCTTTCAGGACAATTTGGTTTATCAGTTGCAACAGAGATTATGGAGATGAACAGTACACAGGTACAGTGTGGCTATCACAGTTTTTGTATTAGAGCTAGTGTTATGACTTTATTTTAATGGAATCATGAAGTATGAAGAGTTGGGATGAGAATTGTACCCGAACCCGAAAAACCTACCCTAAACCCGCCCTATTTATAATGGGTATGGGTATGAAAATTTGAAAACAAATGGGTATGGGGCGGGAAAACTGAAAATGGGTATGGGTATGGGTACAGGTTTGGGTATACGCATCACCCACCCCATACCCATACCCGCCTCGTACCCGCATTTTTTTGGGCAATAAAATAAATTATTGAGTAAAGTTTTGAGCTTTGAATGTTGATAATTCGTGAAAAAATTCATAATACCCCAACTCAACCCCAACAGTGCAATCTATCCGTTTGTGTCACTGATATACTTTTATGAATTTCTTTAGCTAAAAGAAATTATCGTACTTGATGAGTATCCATATATACCCGAATAAAACCTGAAATACTCGACATATTCGATGGGTATGGGTATGGGGATAGATTTTGAAAACCCGATGGGTATAAGTGTGGGTGTGGGTATGGGGATGACTTTTAAAAATGGGTATGGGTGCGGGTATAACTCTACCCGCCCTGTACCCGCCCCACGCCCATCCCTAGATGGGAGGTTGATAAGATGGGTTCGTGAGAGCTATCATAGCATGGTTAGAGATTTGAGAACCCGAAAATAGATGTTTACCCTTTCATATTCATCTTTTATGTTTGTATGGTCGATAGATCCTTCTAGTGTGCACAGGATGTTGCGTATTGCTGTGACCACCCATGTTTCTTTACTACATGCTAGCATGGTAATCCACTTGTATGACCTTTATTGCGAGTTTCATACCTCCATAGACAGTTGTGGTCAGTACCTAAAGTTGCCCCTTGGAGTTCGTTATTAACGTTATAGAGTTTTAATAAGGTTTATCCAGATCGTGATAATCTAGGGGCAATCCTCCTAAGACATATGAGCAAACTTAACATTGGGGCATCATACGGTGCAAGAGACGAATCCTTGTGTGCAATCTTAGTTTAACTATTTTAGAATTTGATTATGTGTACCTTTCCTAGACAAAGGAAGGGTTTGCTCAGGGCCACATCAGGACAGGGAGTTATGTGAATTAGATTTTACCATAGCGAATATGTATGAGCACTTGGGCATGGGTTACCAAGCTAATAGGAGTGGAAGACTTAATGTTATTACATTTTAGCAAGCAGATCAATGATTACATGAAACCAATGTAGAGAGCATAGCAACATTACAAGGAAACAAGGTGGGAAATGAGTGAGATACTAAGGTGGTGGAACTATTCCAATATTAAGACCAATGGAAGTAACTTCCAGAGTATTCATTTTAGCAAGAGTTTCTATGGGGGTATGTATGATGTAAGGGAAAGGACCTGAAGAACTGATATGTATGTACACATGGTACGTGCACTTTGCTAGTATGCAGATCATACTCTTAAGGGATCTTCGGAGATGTAATACGTACTTTAGTTGTGAGTTATTCAATGACCCAGTATTGGGTGATGTAGAGAATTGGAGAAGTATGGAAGGCCATATCCTTTATTACTTAAATCTTGTATCCTTAACTATGTTTACTTGCCAGCTTCTACTATAGCATTCTCCATAAGAGACAGTGGTATAGAGACCATTTGGAGAGAATATGGTATTAGATTGTTTTGTTTAGAAAGGTACCAGTTTAGCACAACTCATGATGTGGCAGCAGAGTTACATGGCGAGTGGATCACATGAGGTTCCAGTTTATCCCAACACTTGGTTAACTTTTCTTATAAGCAACTCAAACCCAAACAATCATGATCATTTACCTCACTGGTTATACAATTAAGCCTATAATGAACCCTAGTGTGCATGCATGTGTAATTTACAGTTCTCCCAAGAATATTTGATCCTCTCTGCTTACAGTTCCGTCAATACTGTGTTCATATTTCACTGTCGCATACTCTAACTCGTTGTTCTTATTCACTTATTATTTGTAAAGCCTCATGTCTTATGACGTCAACAGAGTTCAACAGAGCAAAGGATTTAAGGGTGATCATGAGCTATAAGGTGTTTATGAGCTATGCTGGACCAGTTGAATGAGCTATTGGCTATAAGTTACTATGTATAGATGCATGTTTTCATTCATTTACGAGTTGTATTATATGTTCATTTCTCTTATTTGTTCAAATCTTCTAATTGTGTACTCCAGGTGTGTAAACCTTTGAGTTATGAACTCTGACATGTGGTTGTTGAGCTATTGAAGTGTTTCTTTCCATTTCAAGCATCTATTGTAAGGCTTAAAGCTTGGATTTAGTCAGTTGTAGGCGGAACTCTGTCCGTTTTGTCCCAGAATTTAAGAGTTTCACTGAGGCACATTAGCATATTTGATGTCGAATATAGTGACGCTTAAAACCCAATGTGGGGATACCTTTTGCACCTTCCTAAGAGATTATTACACTGTCAAGGTGCATGTACCCTTTTAGATAGGAAAAATGCCTTGTGGGGCTATATCTTTGGGTTGAATCAATATACGAGGGACATTACAATGAGTACTTATGTCTGTTGATGACAGTTTAGTAGCTTATGGTATGTTTCTTGATATTATATGTACCCCCCTCGATAGCGAAAATGCCTTGGGGGGATATATCTTTGGGTTGAATCAATATGCAGTGGACATTACAATGAGTACTTTTGTCTGTTGATGACAGTTTAGTAGCTTATGGTATATTACTCGATATTATAAGGGTTGTACTTAGTGTGATAAGTTGTCATGCAAAGGGAACATCTGTTTTTGTCACGAGGACCTTACATTGGCAATGCTCCTATTACTTTTAGTCATTGACTTACCTTTGCCCTAGTCCTTGGATTGTTCATGGTATCATTTCATAGCTCATAGCACTCACTTGCTCTATAGTAGCTCTTTCTCTAGACCATTTACTTTAAGGGTCGCATATGACATCTAAACCACGCCAAGTATCGCTTATCTTTTGTAAGAATGCTTTTTCATATAGTATTTCTTGTAATGGTTGTTTGCTTTACTCAAAGATCCGCTTCTATCTAGTATTGTTTAACTTCTCTCTCCATTCCAAGCCCCAAAAGGACATGTACGTTTTTTTCTAGCATGCCCTCTCATGTTCTAGCAAACTCATTCTTAAGTCTAGAATATGGTTTTTTTGTTTAATTGTAAATGGTTGTCAATATTTCGATACTATTGACTGTTATAATTTTTTATTTGTTCTCCTAGGAGCATACTCACGCATGTATCTTATATCTCTTTTATTCATTGTTGAATACCTATATCACATTCATTTAGTGTTGAGAGCGTGTTCACGCATATACCTTATACTCCATTTATGCATAATGATAAGCTCGTATGAGCTTGTTGAATACCTATATTCATAAGGTGATTCATCTCTCATTGGTGTGGGTGATTGTTATAATCCTCTTACTCTCGTTATTTTGAACTTCAACTCGTACACATATATCTTCCATGCTCATAAGTAAACTCCAGCTTTTCTATTCAATCTTATTGCTGGACTTGAGCTAGTTTCATATGAGCAAAGGCACATTTCAAGTGTAACTTCTTCAATCTATTTACTTATCCATTGGTATTTTGCTCATCCAATCTATTAATATATCCATTGCACTTTACGGGTCCAATTTATTGATCTATTTATTGCACTTGCAATTCTCACACGTATATTTTATATCCTCATAAGTAAACTTTAGTAATCCTTATACAATCTTATTGCCGTACTTGACTTGGCTCCATATGAGCAAAGGCATGTTCCCACTGTAGCTTATTCAATCCATTTATCTATTCATTAGGCCTAGCTTGGTCAAGCTATTTATTTATCCATTGTACCTTGTTTATCCAATCTATTTCTCTATTTATTGTATTTTGTTTGGCCACTCTCTCGATTGTATTTATCCGGTTAATGGTATCCAGAATGTCATCCGGTTAGAACTTAGTTGCTGGCCATCTTGTTTTTTTAAATAATCAGTTAAACTCGATAGGTAACCGGGCCATCTTTTTTCTTGGATAACTATGTTTTGGATCCTTTATAATCAATAATTATCAACCATGATTCTTGTGGTATTATGTTTCAGGATTCTGTATACACTTCTAGTTATCTTTATTCTAAGCATCCCATGATAATATCTCCTTTATTAGCCTTTTATAGTCTCATTGTTCATTTCTTTTATATGCAATGATAGGCTAACAATTCCATCACTCTCATTCCTAAACATGGTCATTTCATCACCCTTTATCGTCTGAGAGCAGATCCTTGAGTAGTCTAATGAGAAGAGATCATGTGATGCATTAAGATATCAAATGAGGTCATTTTAATGAGGGCATAGTCTCAAGCACTGTCTAATTATATTGGAGTGAGCCAGAAGAAGCATTGAGTATAAGGTCAGAGCTAACCCAAGCAAGCATCAAGAGGGAAAATTCAAATAAATGTCAAGGTGATATAAGGTCAACTGAAGAGTTGTGCTGGCAAAACAAGAAAACAACCAAAGTCTCATATGGGTTATAAAATATTTCAATAGACTTTTCTAGTCTAAGGTAGTAAGAGACAGACTACCTAAGGACAATTAAGGACTAGTTTCATTGGAGCTTATGATTCATTGAAAGGTTGAATCTTGTAGCTTGTTGACTGCAACTACTTGTTAAACCCGGACACGTACATAACGTGTTTTATAGCTCGTAATAGTATCAGAGTACTTATCAGGGTATACAATAGTTTTCATTAGTGGGCACAATGATGAACCAATAGTGAGCACCTCCTCACTAGTAACAAGGTTCTTTTCTTTTGAAGAGAAAATCGATTTTGAACCAAAGTAATTGAGTGTGTGAGAAGTATGTGGATCTACTACTGGAACATGGGGTTAAGCAGTTACATAATACGCAGACACCCTTAATCGGAGTACATTTGGCAAATTATACCTCATCAGAGGGAAGCAACGAGAACTAACGGCCCATGTGTATTTAACGTAGCATTGCATACTTTGGCAAGCATCATAAGTTTCAAGGATGAAACTCTTTAAGAGGGGAAGGCTGTAATAGCCCAACCCTAACCCATGTTTATTTATTCAAATACGTAATTCATTATGTGTATTTACTTAACTCATGTTTACTAATTTTATCATTTAAGGTTATTTATTTAACCAAATCATGTCTAATGATTCAATTGCACCCCAATTTATTTATTCAACGAATTCCATTATGTTATCTAAATTTTTCATATTCAATTAGCGTATTTAATCATCTTAGTTATGAGATATTCAACTTTTGGACCCACTTTGCAATTCAAGTTTTACTTATCGTTTAAATCATCAGGTGAATCGATAGTAGGCATCGGTAAGCATGATTTAACGACTAACTATTCTCCTAAACATCACGAAAATTTAATCCCGAGCCTTATAAAATCTTTAACGTAATCTTCACTTATTTTCAGGCCCAAAACCCATGGTTTAGGCCCAATCCTATAAGACCCAGGTTACTTATATTTATTTATCACTAATTATCATGATTTGCACCTAAATATACTTAGGAAAAGACAGTTTATGGCAAGGAAAATTTCAGCCGCATCTTAGCCAAGACCTTAGGACCATTATTTATCAATTACTCACAAAAAACTAGCAATCAAACGTCTCCCTCCCTCACTCTCTCCACGACAGGGGCTGGGAAAGCAGGGCAACAGCCGCTGCCTAGCAGCTTCCCGCCACGACCATCGCCCTTCTGTTGCCCTCCGGCTGCCATCCCAGCCACTAGCAACCACCTGGGAATCCCCCACAACCACGGTAGCACCCCCGGCTCAAGCACAGCCCCAACTCCTTCATTCAAGTCTCCAAGTGAGGTAACCCTAACCTCAACCTATGGAATTTTTTTGAGTTTTATTGATTGTTTAAGTCGTGGATTATGTTTATATGAACCAAGTGATGGTTATTAATGAATTTTTATTGAGCTTAGTGATGTTTAAAGTTGTGGTGATGAATTGGAAGTGTGATCAAATGAGTTAAGTCATGGAAGTTGAATCCAAGCTTGCTTGTTTTATTTGTTGTGATTTTGATATGGGTTACGTGTATGAGGCCTTAAATGGTCTTTTTATATCTAGTTGTGGTGTTTTGGATGCTTAATTGAGATGGCCATAACCTAGGGCTTTATGTTTATACATGGATTATGGATATTTTTCGGATTTTTGCTACAGTCATCCATTATCTGAATTGCTGGAAATAATTGGATAGTCCAAAATTTGTGAAAATTTTATTGCAAGTTCTAGATGATATTGGGAAATTTATGGCAACATTTCGTGAATTTTGGAGATGTATTCAATGAGTTATGAAGTTTTGAAGTGAAATGCCCTCCTTTGGTGCAAATTCGGCTATTATTCCAATTTCTGTGCAGTGTATGCTTGGAGCAAAATTCTAAAAATTTTACTGTAGATTGTCTATATTATTTTTGAATTTTCTATAATATTTAATGAATTTTGGTTGAGTATTTTGAGTTTGGTGATTTTTGGAAGCATTTTGAGTAATTATATAAAGAGTAATGATAAAGATTGAGTGAGATTGATCATGCACTCATTTTGTGTATTTTGGGCCAAGTAAGCTCATCTAATGGGGGAAACAAATGTTTATGGGGTTTAATGGGGCATTTAGCATGATTATGGAGAGGAAAGAAGACAAGTATGTATTGTGGGAGTATATTTATGATTTATGAATTTTACAAAGAAAAACACCAAGTTTAGTGAGTTTAACAGCTTCTATGGTTTTCAATGACTCATTTGGGATGGAAAACTATGTTCAATAGACTTATGAATGAAGTATGAGAAGTGGAGAGAGTAATGATTCAGAAATCTTGTTTATCGGATCAAGCAAGTGTCATTTATGCCATCTTGAACCAAGTTATACCTCTTTTGGCCTCACACTATCAAGTATCAGGCCAATCTAGTGTACTCCATCCCAATTCAGTGTACTCCATATTATCTTGAACCAAGCTGTACTTCAATGGGCCTTAAGCCCCTTATTAGTTGTCTACTTTAGACATACCGAAAAAATCTATCTTCAATTGACAACCATGATGACCTTCTTTAGTTTTGGTCTCATTGTGGCTTATTCTATTTTCACTTACTTTATATAAAATTTAATGACTTTCATTTATTCAATTTCAAAGTATATCAAATCACTTAAGTTATGTATATCATTTAAGTGTTTTCTAACTATTACATTACATTAATTACTCAGTTTTTATCAAAGTTATTCAAGTATATGAGTGAATATCATTTGTTGACTATACATAACTACAATTGTATGAACATCGTCAAGGCCTAGGTTATCGTTCCCCATTATGCATAAGTCTTATCAAGTCACAACATCTTTATCAAGTCGAAAACATGTTTTGCAAGTCAAATTACATTCTAAAGATCCCAGGTACGTTAATTGCCTATATCTTTAGAAATTAGAGTGTATTTATCAAAATTATCACGTTTTGGTAAGTACATCAATGAATCAGTCTATACAATGATTTATCATTTAATTAGTGACTCCGCCAGTTATCATCTATAGGGCATTCACCATCTAGTTACCCACACGACTTCGGGTCAGGTAACCTAATCAGCTTAGCGGGTGTACACCTATCCATAGATTGTAACAATTACAAGAGGCTTACTACTAGATAATAATCAGCAATGCAGTTTTACATTTATCTCAATCACTATTTTAACTCAAAATGAATTGTAAAGCGGGTCCAACGAATGTTTCAAGGTTTTTTTACAATACAGTAATGTATGTACTGAGCTTCAGCTCACCATTCAAAATATTTTCGTGTTTTTTTTAGGCATTTACATGAGTTGCTTTATTCTACCAAGCCAATTGAAGAAATCGAGGGTTCAAGGACATTTGGATGTGCTCATAATGGTGGTTATTCATATTATATGGAGACCATTGGATAAGCACTTTAGTAGATAGTGATGTAAGTTTATGGTAATGGAAACTTTAATTTGGTTAGTCATTACTTGTATATGATGGGATGAAGTTTGCAGATGAATATGAGTGGCCCATGTTATATCTAGTCATGGTGTATAGAGCCTTGTCATTCGGGACGATGGTAATGCCATGTTCATTGGGTTTATCAGTTGTAACAGAGATTATAGAGATGAATAGTGACACGGGTATAATGGGGGCGTTATAAAGATGGTGGAGATTGATTAGGAGGTTTTGAAGATTCACATGAAGAGACTCAATTTTCAAGGTCTTGAATTTGAGAAATGAGGATTGAATTTGATTCCTCAAGGAGATTTTGTGTTTTAATTTGGTTTCTTAATTCTTTGACTTTGGCTTTGGGTTGATTTACTTGTTGTTTTAATTATTTGATTGTTACAAGTTTTGAGAGATTTGATCCTTCTTCTTCCTAGGTCTCGAGTACTTGCTTTAGGCTGAAAGGTTGTACTCTTGATTCGGCAAGTTTGTCTTTGAGTAATAAGCTTTTAAGCTTGTGAAGACATTGAATTTTGATTTTGGGTTCCTTAATCCTTACGATGATATCAAAGAGGAGTTCCTCTTGAGATTGATCTTTTGTAATAGCATTGCAATTGTTAGGACAAAGAGTAACTTCTTCATCTGAGGCGGCAGAACAGCAGGAATATCAAATGTTTGAATTTTATAGAGGGCTTCCTCAGAGTCCTCATGAATTAAAGGGAAAGCATTGTTTCTTGAAGTCTTTTATCTTTAGGTTTCATATTCTTTTATTTTAATGCGCATTTATTGACTTTGTGTCCTACTTGACGACATTTATAACAAGTAATGGCTTGAATTTGTGAGGGATTAGGAGTAATTTTCTTTTTATTGGAAAGGTTACCCTTAGAGGTTTTCCCGGGGTTTTGGTAGTAAGGTTACCTCACAAAATGATTCGAGTTCGTTTTAGAATAATTTCTTTTCGGATTAATATTTATTTTGAATTCTTGATTTAGTATAAATAGCTAATCCTTCTTTTTTTAATCAAGCTGAATAAGTGACCATAAATTAAATTGTGCCATGGAATTTCTATTGTTCAACAATGATCTCTTAATTTTTATCTTATTCTTTGAGAAAATAAAGTAGGTAATCCCGAAATGAATTTTTCTTTCGAATAATTTTCATTAGCATCTTTTCTTTGAAGGACATAGGTAAGTAGTGTATTTTTATACCATTTACAATCACTTAGACTTGGGCATCTTAGATTTTGAATTATTTCTAAATAGGAAGACGTTAATTCATCAGTATTTCCTATAAAATACATGACTTATGGTATAAATAAGATACTCAAATGCATCAAATTTATAAATAATTACTAGTTTAACCTAAGAAGTTTATGGTTCTTGAATGGTTTCTATTGAATTTTTCAATTGAAGGTGTAAGATGTTTATTCTATCTTGTTCAGCAAGAATACCTTTCCACCAATTATTTAATTGACCAGTAAAGCCAAAAGCAAGGAGAGAGACTCCTTTTGCAGTATATGAAGTTGTACAAATTCCTATCTCTTGAAAAGTACTGGCGATTTTGTATTATGACTTTCCATCTATATTTGATTGATAAACAATATTTCCTTCATAGCTTGGTTGAATTAATAATCTATTGATTTCAAGTTGAAGATTTGGGGGAGTCAATCTAGAATAGTATGGCTGACTAGGATTTCTAATCTTTCATTAAATATTATGAGTACCTAATTTATTAATCTGAGTTTCATTGAAGTTTGCTTCAATGGTTTGAATAATATTAGAATTTTCTAAAATGCTGGATTCAGAATCTGAGCTTTCAAGTCGATTATTGTAGGATGGGTTATCCACGCAAAATGTCCCTTTTGAAAGAGAATTTTCAAAAGTATTGTGATCCTCTTGCTTTAGAATGAAAGACGAGGGATGTATGGAAGTAGTTGTTTCTTTTGTGAGAAGATTGTGCCATAAGTTTCGCTTACTGGCACATAAGAATTTATTGTAATTGGGAATAGAAAATTGATGTCTTGCAAGAAAGTGATGTCTTGCAAGAAAGTCATTTAGCCGGTGAAAGAAAGCCATATTTTCTTTGATTTTGGCTAATTGAGTATAATAAATAGTTTTGGATAATTGTTGCACATCTTTAGAAAAATAAGAAATGAACCAGTCTCGATATGACCGATTATAGTCTTGATAGAATTCTTTATTAAGGTGAACTCTATTAACTTGAAAAGTTTAATTAGTAAAAGAGGTTGGTTTAATAGGTTTAGAGAAATCATTTTGCTTGAAGTAGTTTCCTTTTGAATCTAAACTTTCATTAATCATTACGGTTTAATGTAAAAGAGAGCTAGATGATGATGATGATGATGTCATGACGCAAAGATGATTAGTCTCAGGATAATCAATTAAACTAAAGATATTAATCAACACGAAATACACACAAATATGCTTATTGCAGACAAAGACTTGCTAGGTACCTAACAATGCACTACGGGACCACACCGGGACCACCTCCATTCCGACCATTTACTACCGAGACCACCAATCACAAGCTGACCATGGACATACTAGGGCACCCTAAGGACTCACAAGGGCTGAGCAATGCTGCTGGCCAACATAGCTTCCATGCCAGATAACCAACTTTTCTACATCTTTACTGATCATATTTATATGTCATTAAGGGTTAATTAACCTTCTTTAGGCTAACTGATAAATCCTTCAACTAATCTCAGAAATTTAGCCCACGCACATGATGGTAAGGTTAGTCTAGACACTTAATTAAGGGATTTTTAGACACTTAATTAGACATTTGACTCTGATACCAGTTGGGGACAGGACATAATACAAATTTTAATTTTGAAATTAGTTGCAAATCATGATTAATTAATAGTAAAATAAGATTAATTAAGAGTAAAGCTTCCTTAGCAATTGATCAAAACAATAATCATAAACAAAGTTTATGAATATGAATAGTGAAATGAATGGTGCTAACCATGAGAAATTAATTTGGCATAAACAGTGTTTGCATAGGGCATGAATAGTGTATGAATAATAACTTCAAAAGAATTTACGAACAAAAAGCATGAATCGTAAAATAGCATAGTGGATTGCTTGAATAAAAACTTATTGACATTGATTGGATTTTGCAGATATCTTACGATGAGGCAAAAAGGATAAGATAGGAAGGAAACTATGAGAGGAAAATGATTTAAGGAAGAGAGGCAGGTAAGTTCTGCCATTGTGATACAACTTCAAAGCCTTTACATAGGCTCAAAAAGTAAAATGTATAGTATAAAACCCCTTGAAAATCCGACAAGCAAGTACGCAGTAATAAAAATCAAGAGACAGCTGTGAAATATTAACAGGTGCGATAGTCGTCAACCACTCAAAGATAACACCTATAACTACTCAGGATCAGTCTACCGTTGAAGATGCTTCAATAATTTTATCTTTTTATTGTTTAAATGTCAGAAATATTGTCATGTTACTGCATCAATAAATATCTTGTACTGTACATTTTACTTTTTGAGGCTATATGAGGGCTTCGTAGTTCTATTGCAAAGGTAGAACTTACCTGCCTCTCTTCCTTGTATCATTTTCCTCTCACAGTTTCCTTTTTATCCTTTCCACCTTGTTGTAGTTCGTAGAATTCAATCATCAGTAGTAAGCTTTTATTCAATCAATTCACTGTGCTATTTTACAGTTCATGTTTTCTGCGTGAATTCATTCGTTCGTTATTATTCCTGCACTATTCATACACTATTTAGCAATGCTCACGTCGAATTAATTTCTCAAGTTTTTCACTATTCATATTCGTAAACTTTGTTTATGATTATTATTTTAATCAATTGCTAATCAAGCTTAAGTCTTAATTAATCTTGTTTCACTATTAATTAATCAAGTTTTGTAATTTATTTCAAATTAAAAAAATTACACTCGGTCCTGCCCCCAATTGGTGTCAGAGCTAAGTGTCTAGTCAAACAGCCAAGTGTCTATCTAAGTGTCCCTTAATTAAGTTTTTATTTAGTCTTACAATCATGGATCAACGCTAAATCTCGTAGATTAGTCAAAGGACTAATCAATTAGCCGATAAAGATTAATTAACCCTTAATGATATACAAATATCCTCTTTAAAGACTTAGACAAGTTGGTTATCAAGGATGAAAGTTGTGCTGATCAGCAGCGTTGGTCAGCCTCTGTAAGTCCTTAGGGTGCCCTAGTACATCTGTTGGTCAGCTTGGTGATTGGTGGTCACAATGGTAAAGAGTTGGAATGGAGTTAGTCCCGATGTGGTCTCTTAGTACATTGTTAGGTACTTAGCAAGTCCTTGTTTGTAATAAGCATATTTGTGTGTTATTTCATATTGATTAATTTCTTTAGTTTAATGAATTATCCTGAGACTAATGATCTTATTATCATGACATCATCATCATCATCATCATCTAGCTCTCTTTTACATTCAAGCAAAATGATTTTTCTGAACTTGTTAAATCAACCTCTTCTACTAATGGAACATTTCAAGTTAAAAGACTTTATCTTAATAATGAATTCTATCAAGATTATAGTCGGTCATACCGAGATTGGTTCTTTTCTTATTTTTGTACAAAGATACAACAATTATTCAAAACTATTTATTATAGTAAATTAGCCAAAATCAAAGAAAACATACCTTTCTTTGACTGCCTAAATTGGATGACTTTCTTTTAAAACTCCAATTTTCTATTCCTAATTATAATAAATTCTTATGTGCCATTAAGCAAAAGTTATGGCACAGTATTGTAACAAAGGAAGCAACTGTTTGCATTCATCCCTGGTCTTCCTTTCGCAATAAAGAAATTCATAATACTTGTGGAACTTTTCCCTCAAAAGAATTACTTTTCACGGATGAACCATCCTGTAGTAATCAACCTGAAAGCTTAGATTCTGAATCTAGCATTTCAAACAACTCAAATCTTACACAAACCATTGAACATAACTTCAATGTATCCTAAATAAGTAAATTAGGTACTCAGCATAATAGATGGAACATTAGAAATCCAAGTCAGCCATACTATTCCAGACCTACCTCCCAGATCTTCAACTTCAAACCAAGTTATCATGAAATACTATTTATCAATGGAATATAGATGTAAAGTCCGAATATGAAATTGCCAATACTCTTTAAGAAATGGGTATTTGTGCAACTTCGTATATCGCAAAAGGAGTGTTGCGGAAGTTGTCACCAAACTCCTTGCTTCTGGCTTTACAGGTCAATTGAAAAATTGGTCGGAAAATATTCTTACCAAACAAGATAGAATAAATATCTTACACCATCAATCACAAAGTTCAATAGAAACCATTCAAGATCCACAAAGTTCTGAGGTTGAGCCAGTAATTATCTATAAATCTAATGCCATTGAGTATCTTATTTATACCGTAGTGATGTACTTCATAGGAAACACTGAAGAATTAACCTCTTCCCATTTAGAAATACTTCTAAGATGCCCAAGTCTAAGTGATTATAAATGGTATAATGATACATTCCTTACCTATGTCCTTCAAAGAAAAGATGCTAATTAAAATTACTGGAAAGAAATATTCATTTCCAGTTTACCTACTTTATTTTATCAAAGAATAAGACAAAAATTAAGAGATCATTGTGGAATAATAGAAATTCCATGACATAATTTAACTTACGGTCACTTATTCAGCGTCATTGAAAAATAAGGATTAGCTCTTTGTATGGAATTAAGAATTCAAAATAAATGTCAATCCGAAAAGAAATTATTCCAAAATGAACTCGGATCATTTTGTGAGCATTTTGGTTATCCTAAACTAGAAGCTCCTTCATACAAAAAGAAAAAAACTCATTAAAAAATCTTCAAAAGTTTATCCTAAAAAATATGACATGAAAAATCCTTACTACTAAAACCCTAAGAAAACCTCTAAAGGTAATCTCTCCAATAAAAAGAAAATTTTTCCTAGTCCCGCTTAAACTCAAGTCATCACTTGCTATAGATATCGCCAAGTACGTCACAAAGCCAATAAATGGCAATTAAAAGAAAAAAATTATGAATCTTGAGGATAAAAAAACTTCAAGAAATAATGCTTTCCTTTTAATCTATGATGATTCTGAGAAAGCCCTCTATGAAATTCAAACATCTAATTCCAACCATTTTAAGTCCTTAGATGAAGAAGTTACTCTTTGTCCTAACAATTCTAATGTTATTACAAAAAATCAATCTTAGGAAGAACTCCTCTTTGATATCATCGAAAGGATTGAGGAACCCGAAATCAAAACTCAATGCCTTCACAAGCTTAAAAGCATATTACTAAAAGACAAAGTTACCGAATCAAAACCATTTAGCCTAAAACAAGTATTAGAAACTAATGAAGGACAAGGGTCAAGTCTCTCAAAAGCAGTAATAATCAAAGAATTGAAATAAGAAGTCAATTAATGCAGAACCAAAGGTAAAGAATTAGCAAATCAAATTAAGACACGAAATCTGCTTAAGGAACCGAATTTAATCCTTATATCTCAGCTTCAAGACCTTAAAAACCGAGTATCTTCTCTTGAAGCATTCCTTTCAGTCAGTAATCATATTACTTTTCGAAAATGGCATGTTTCTATTACTATTATAGTAAAAGATTTCAAACTTTATTCTATTACTCTGTTAGATAGTGGTGCTGATATGAATTGTATTCAAGAAGGTTTAATTCCTTTTCAATATATTTTGAAAAAACAAAATAGAAAATAACTAGTGCTGACGGATCAAAGCTTCAAATTAATTACAAGCTTTCAAATGCTTATATTTGCAAGAATGAATATTGTTTCAAAAATGTTTTCATTCTTGTCAAAAATTTCAAGCAACAAGTTATCCTAGGAAATCCCTTCCTTACTCAAATATATCATTTTACTATCGACTACAAAGCAATTTACTCAAATATTCTTGGAAAAGAAATTAGATTCAAATTTGCTTCTCCTATGAAAAATATGGATATTGCAGCTCTTCAGGAAGCCTCAATCTCAAAAATCATTTCTAAGAAAGGAAAACAAGTAGCTTTTCTCCAAATAAAAATTATTCAAGCCGGTATTGAAGAACAACTTGTTGTACGAAAAATTAAACAAAAAATTCAAACAATCAAGTAATTCTTTGAACACTATGTCTGTGCTAATATCCCAAATGCTGTTTGGGATAGAAAGTAAGATACAGTAGAATTACCACCGCAAGTGCTTGGGTGGTCGTAGTATAGATAAAAAGACCGCTCCTCATGAACCAATGTAATCTATCAAGTTTTGTCTACCAAAATATGCTAAGTAAAATTCTAATTCAAGAGGGTTCAATTTAACAACTTCTCATTCACTAATTTTAAAATCAATTAAGGAAACATGCGAAGGAATTCATGTAGTTATGAAAGTTGATTGGATCAAAATGATAAGGATGTGCTTTTCTCTAACCGGTTAATTTCGACGATTTGAAATCTATCCAAAAATTTAGTCTGTTCTTTCGAACTCAACCAAATTTGCCTAAACTAAGCAAAAGTCGTTCTTTCAAACTAATTTATCATAATCTAAGTTAAACATTTTCTGTTACACTCTATGTCCTCCTAACATGCAAATATCTATTTCGAAGCGTGTTATGTCAGGTTTTACCAAGCAGTCAAACAATAAATGTCACCTTTACGTTTTTCACTCAATTGTTTCAAGCGTGAAAGCAAACTTTGGCCAAAAATCCACTCACAACATAATAATCACTTGATAGAATGAAATCAAACCAATCATGAAAATAAGCACAATTATTTAGATTAAAACATGATCCAACTATACTTTCATAAACTACTAAATCTCTAGACAAAATAAAAACTACTTGCTCATGATTAAGGATTAAACAACTAACCAACATTTTCCAAAATCTAAGCGGAAGGGCTTGACTAAGAATAGCCTTCAACCAAGGTCTTCAAACTGCCTCAAGATCAAACACTCATGCTCAAGATTTCTCACCAATACAAATACCAAAGTAAAAGTCTAAAATAAAAAGAACAAAAATTTGAGAAAGAAGATAAACTATGCTACTCTTGCTTTCTTTCTATCTATATCTCTATGCATATGCCCTTCTCTTCCCCTGTTGAATAAAGCCCTTTTATAGGAGAGCTCAGACGTTTTTAGCCGCACAACCGAAGAAAGACGAAGAGACAACAGTTTCTCAACTCACCATAGACCGTGGCAGACACCATGCTGACTGTGGTCTGGGCTGGAACTGGTTTTCTACTCTTTTCTTTCTCCATGGGCATAGGATCACATAGGTATCCATGGGGAGGTCAAAATACATCCATTAAGGGTCAAATGCTGGGTAAAAAGGCCTGAAATCTTGCAAAACATATCAAACAACCATACCCAAGCATAAATCGAGAATAGGAGTATAAATAATAACATTAAACACATAATTCTCCTAAAAATGAAGTAAAATAGCCCTGAAATATGTTTATGTTAAGCACTTATCAAACTCCCCTATGCTTAAACCATTTCTTATTATCAAGAAATGCAAAGAAAAACAAAACTATACACAACCTCCTCAGGATAGATGTAGGTAACATTCAAAATGGCAAATCTGATCCAAAGGTAGCTCAAAAAGATACAAAAATCATTAACAAACATATTAGAGAATGAAGTTTTCGAAAACCTTTTGATAGACGACAATGTCAAACTTGAATCAATCTCCCCAAATCGTCAAATACAGTCATTTTAACATATGAAACAAGTAAGGCTAGCAAGGCCGGTAGAACCTCACTATAGTTATGTGGCTCTCATCACTCATGTGTTTAATAATCTGAAGGTTCTCTCAATTCTCATTCCTTGGACTCAAATCTACCATAAGCTTAACAAGACTCTCAAATTCTTCATCACTAATATGCAAACACACTAGACAATCATGAGGACTTTCATAAGGTTGTAATGGGGCCATGGGTAAAGGTAACAGGGAAACAAATGCTTTGGAAATGAGGAGTTAGAAGTTAGAGACTAAGAGCTAAGTAATTTCAATGCATCATACTACATCCTTCTTAGACCATTACAATTTATCTACAAAATACATCCCCTATTGAAGAGAGAAAGAGTTGAAAATTACAAATAACTTACAAATCAACAAGGCTAACGCTTTTTTTTGTTTTTTTTTTCTGTATTATTGTTGTTTCCCCTTTTTTTCTTTCATGTTCCTTTCTTTTCTTTTCTTTTTCACTTTCGCTTTATTTTTTTTTCCAAAAAGGATAGCCAAGGGGAAATCCATAACAAACTTTAAATTCTAGATCTTCTCCATACTTTGTATAATGAAACAAGGGATTTATCCAAATCTCACATCCCTCCACTAAACAGCCAAAATTCACTAAAAGATGATAATCCACCTTACTAGTGCCCTATCAAACTTGATGCAAAAGAATGAAACGCTCCTCTAGTCTTGGCTTAAGGGGAAGACAAGTATTTGGCCATGGGCTATAATAGGAGGTTCAAATTAAGAAAATTGGACATAGGCTCAAAGGGGCTTGTAAAGGATATAATACACAACAAAGGCGGCTATTTGGCCGTGGGGTTTAACAAATCAAAGAAAAATGCCTCAATCATATTGCCCAAATGCATATGCGAAAAGTGATCTTGAATGAGAATCAAAGCAAGTTCTAGAGAAATGACGTCAAGGAAGAGTCACACATCAAAAAAAAATATGAGACTAAATTGATAAATGGCCTCTACAAGCTCGAAGCCTCACCGGACATCTACCAAAGTCATGACTAGCTCATTAGTAAACACATGCTAAAATTCATGTAAAGACTTATGGGGTAATCAACTCACACTCGACGTGTGGTCAAAACAGGGGGCTTATTTCGAAAACTCATTCTCAAACATTTTTATGCACAATTTGGGTGAATCAAAGGATTAAACTAAACCAAAGAAGTCTACCAAATCTAGAAAGATCATCATCGGAAGATTTTTTTCCTTAATTCTTTTTTTTAAATGAATGCTCCAAATAAAAATGCAAACTAAAATGCAAAAGAAACTAATAAAAGAAAAACTAAAATGCAAACTAAAATGCAAAAGAAACTAATAAAAGAAAAACTAAAATGCAACCTAGAATGAAAAGAAAACTAAATGCAGTACTGAAATAATGCTAAACAAAACTAAAACCTAAATCAAAAACTCCAACAACTATCACTAACAACATATACCAAGCACGGGCACACCAAACCAAATTAGGCATCAGACGCCAAATATAATGACTAACTCCCCTATGCTTGAATCATACGTTGCCCTCAATGTGGGCATACAATAGAAAAAGGGAAAGGGGGTAGCACAGACCAATCACAAAAGAGGTGGTAGTGGAGGATGGGGTGGTTGGCCAGAAGAGATATGCCAATCCCACTAGGTCTCTCCACATGCCCTATTGTTGTAAGACCCGCCTTCGTTATTTTTATGTTAAGTTGCCTTTATTACATTTTTACGTTATAAAATCGTAATTTTAGTAACTATATGAGTTAGTTGATTATCGATGTGCTTTTGAAAACTATAATTTTATAAAAAAAAAGGGGATTATTATTGCTATTATTGATTTTAAAGTTAATTCGTTCTATTTGCACCTTTAAATTATATCGATAGTTTAATTTAGTCATTATTCGAGTTATTTAGTCGTTTCCCGAGTACGATTAGGTTGTTGACCTTCGATGTAGTTCGATGTTTATTAAATCGAACCTACATATATATTTGGGATACGAGCTGGGCTAGCGGTACCGATGCCTAAGTAGCCTGGAACAAAATTAAAAGAAAGGTAGAAGGGAGGGGCATTTTGGTAAATTCGCCTAACCCCTTTTATTTCCTCCTACCCGGTCGTGACTCCCCCTAAGCCCAACTCCCTCTCTCTCCTCTGCTTCCCCACCTCTCCTTCCTCCTTACGCAGAACGCAGAGGACTGCCTGCCACCACTGCCGCTTACCTCGCTGGCGAGCCAGGGAGGGACCACGACGTCCCCTGGGCGGTCGCCGACCACCACCGCCCCTCCTCTTTTCTCTCCTCGCCGTGAACATAGCAGCCTCGAATCGTCGGCCACGTATCGGAATCTGGCCGAACACCCAGTGGATTTAGAGCATACTAGGTGAGTCCCGAACCTCTTCTCTTCTACAAATTGGATTCTCGCCCTAATTCCATCTCAATTGTGCCTAAATTCCTCAGAATCGCGAGTTAGGGTTTTGGGTGAGGTCGAGTTAGGCGCGAATTGGGCTCTGTTCGTGCGTGGTGAGCAAGGACCGAGGGGTTAGTGTTGTTCGAGCACCTAGAGTCGAGCCCAGCAGCTTTGATCGAATCCCTAGCTTGGAATCGAGGTGGCTGTTCCTTGCCTCCTAAATTAGTATTAATTTCGAAAACGTTTTTAGCAGAATGATGTTGCATGTCAAGTTAGGGTTAGTTAGATTCGTTAGAAATGTCAAGAAATGGGTTGTACATGTTTAGGTTCGAAGCATTTGGTTAATTTATGCCTGAGATTGTAAGTCGATGCAAGTTATGTGCGTATAAAGGGAACCATGCCTGAATTGGACTTGAATGAAAAACCATGCACGAAAAGAGATTAATTTGAAGTTATAAAGACGTAGTTAGCTTGAATTTGATTAGAATAAGCTAAGGTATAAAAAGAATTAAAAACGAAGTTGTTTTGATATGTTTAGCCTTGATTCGAGTAATTAGCAATTCATGAAAAAGGATTCATTTTGAAGTTGTGAGAACATGGTTAGCTTGAATGTGACTAAAGTTAACTAATGTATAAAAGGGGTTAAAAACGAAGTTGTTTTGATATGTTTAGCCTTGATTCGAGTAATTAGCGATTCATGAAAAAGGATTCATTTTGATATTATGAGGACATGGTTAGCTTGAATGTGACCAAAGCTAACTAATGTATAAAAAGGGTTAAAAACGAAGTTAGTTTAGTATGCTTAGCTTCGATTTGAGTTAAGCTATAATTGAATGAAACTTGAAGTTATTGAGATGTGCTTAACTTCATTCAAAGTATGTTCATGCTTAGGAAAGCTTCTTTTAAAATGCATCGTGTATGTTAGATTTGAATCATGTTTGGTTTACTTAGTAATGTGTTGTCAAGTGATGACTGAATATGGGTATATGTGGCTGAAAGGTGCGGTTTGCACAGGTAAGAGCCTAAACTTCACCCTCTTTAATAAATCTTTATGATAGCATATTATGATTAATAAATTGATAAAACGAGCTAGTAGCTGGATGGTTTGAGGATAACATCATGAGCATTTAAGGTCTTGTGTGTACGGTGAAAGTGCGGTGGGAGACTGGGTTGTGAATTAACCGCAATCGTGTGGATTGCGAGGCCATGTGTGGCTTATTGTGTTGAATTTATATGACTAATATGAAGTGTTTAAATGTGTATATGTGGTATATGTGCTTAAATGCTTAGATTGCATTATGTACATAAGAGTGGGTTTTTAAAGGAAGATTTCATGTTTTGATACGAGAGTAACCATACCTATTAATGCATGATGGCATGTTTTATTTAAATGAAAACAGTTGTGGGAGTGAACTCGCTTGAACGGGGGAATCCCTAAAGAATTTTATAAAGGCGTGAGTTACACGTTGAATGATTTTACGATTTGAAACGCAAAGTTATAGCCGTTATGGCCGATACGCTTTAAGTGGCTAAGATAATGTGCTGCGGACAATATGATATGACATGAACGATGTTAACCTAGGGGATAAGTCCGGATAAACCCTAGAGGCCCTGACGAGGGTTGATGTAATGGTTCGATATGTTATTTGTAGCCATCCCGGGAGTAAGAGCTTAAGCGTGAGCGTTAGGTCTCACTATGGGATCGAGAATAGTTCTCACCCGATCAGCACCCTGTAATGATCTTATGCCAGAAGTATTTTCCTACTAAGATAAGTAAAGCATTTGGCTTTTGCCATTCTATATGTTTTAAAGTTTTAAGGAAAAGAATGCTTTACGGGCCCGAAGAGGCCAATTGAATGAAATGAGAAAAGTTATAAGGGTCAGTACGCGACCGATATGAAAGAATATGAGCCTCAAGAGGCTAAAAGAAGAGTTTATATGAGCCTTAAGAGGCTAAAAGAAGAGTTTATATGAGCCTCAAGAGGCTAAAAGAAGAGTTTATATGAGCCTCTTGAGTTTTTATGAGCCTTAAGAGGCTAAATGAAACGTTTTCAAAAGAAAGGAAAGAAAGTTTTCTTAGCATGCTCTATACTTGAATGATATGTGAATGAAATGCTTACAAGGGTCGTTTTACGACGAATACGAAATGTGAACCTTTTCAAAGGATTGAGAACCTCAAGGTTTCGAAACGCTTTCAAATGTTCAAAGAAAGTTTCTTATGTGTGACATATGCATGCTCTATATGAATGAGTTATGTTTGCAAAGAAAGAAACGAACACCTGGAACTTCAAAGCATGTAAATGTAAAGAATATACGATTCCAAAGTGTACAAGCCTTATAGATTAGAAGTATGTGTTCTCAAGTAAGCATGTGGCCATGTTTGTTTTCATGATGATCATGTGGTGACTCCCTGAAGTACATATTCAACACATAGGTGATAGTACACCCCATGTTATGTTTAGAGTCACATGACATGTAAGTAAGTCTCTAGCATGCCACATTCATTAAAAATAAGAGCCTGTCATGAATCTAAGAACCTATCATGTTTAAGTGTTTACAATCTGTGACATGTAGCTTATAATTATAGCCATAGTGTGACCTAAATGTTCATTAAGTGAATATGTGAGTTATGTCTATGAGAAAGAACATTACGTGCTTAGCTTCATTGCTTGTCTAAGTGTTTAACTACCTGTAGTCAAGAAGTTTGGTCATTTAAGGACCTAGAAAATGCGTTAAGTGGTTAAAGTGAAGCTTATGGCTAGTGATAGTTCTATAAGAACTTCGTGAATGCCTATTATAATATTAAAGTATGAATACGTGATATGTGACTAGTAAAGATATTATTTGCCTGCAACGGTTTTGGTTTTAAGGGGGTTGGGGGACACTCACTGAGCGTGTGGTTGCTCATCCCACTACTCTTTCCCCTTTTCCCCCAGGTTTTCTTTATAACAGGAAGAAGTTGAATCAGCTGGAATCGATTATTGCTCGCAAGGTGTCATTAGTGCCTATTTATGTCTTTGAGGAGTTATGTAAAGCCCTTTTTAGTTTGTAAACGTTTGTAAACAGTGTTCTAAGTTCATGTAATGCATATTGGTTATGAGTCGCTCTGTATGGCCATATGAGCCAACCATCCGGTCAGTTAAATGTCTTTTGGTTGAAATTGGTTATGTTTTGGGATGTAAACCCCATACTCCGGTTGTGTGAACTGTTGAGTTGTATCTTTTACTGTTTCTGTATTAATGATCTATTATGTTTGGTGTACTCCGAGCGGGTGGCTCGTCGAGTTATGAACTCCGGCGTGTGGCCGTTGAGTTATGTTTTAAATGTTTACGCTTCCGTTGATTTACAGGGACTTTTGTAAGGCGTTTAGCCTGGGAACGTTCAGTTTTCAGGGGAAATTCTGTCCGTTCGTCCCAAAATTTAAGTAAGAAGTTAGGAAAACGTAACGCTTTCGGCCCTAGGGGCTGGGGGTGTTACAATTGTCCTAAAAATATTGTGTCTAGGTAGCAAGCATCCCACAAAGCTCATCGTGGCACTCTTGGACAAAGTCCCGAAGAGCGGCGTTCTCAAAAGCAACAAATGCTTGAAGGGAAACTTACTCCTCTTGAATGGATCTAAGGTTGTTTTGGAGGTCAGTATAGTCAGGAGGGGGTGGTTTAGGGGAAGAACTAGGTCCAACTTGACTAGAATGAGGGGCTGGATGATGGGGTGTGAATCAAACAACTTCGTTGTCACGAGGTACCCAATAAAGGTTAGCCCAGTAAAGTAAGGTGGTTCAATCGGTATTGGGAAGCGACAAAAGCCAGTCCGTACGGTAAATCCAACATAAACGCCCAACCTTAACTTTACAAAAGTTCATAATTTCAAAAGCAGCTTGATCAAGCCACTCCGACCTAGAAACTCTATCTTTAGGATTGGGTTCAGCACCTAAATAGCAATAGTAGTCACAATACCACCAATTACTATCCTACTTTTAGTTGTAATAGCAGCATTATGCAATTGCCTGGCTAAAAAGGAACCTGGGTAAAGTTGGACACCATCAAGCATACAGCACAAGAAGTATAACTCAGACAATCTTAGGACATTTGAACTATCATCCTGAGCAAAAGGGAACAAGCCAAGATACGCTGAGCTACTCGAATACAAGGGTTTCTACTATGCGTGCACTTTGATGAACTAGTGTTGTACCTAACACTCCCCAAAAGTTCGCCTCAAAATGCATTCGGGTTGAATTCGCGCGGGACTTGGCGGTTCGAGAAATCCATACTAGATCGAAAACCGAAGATACTGTTAAAGGTACCTAAGTTTAGTTCATATAATTGTCCTTGCAAATAAAACAATATGTATCCAGCTTGACATTGAGGCCCTCTAGTGACCTCGAAATGGAGTTTACTTAGGAATTCTAGGGTCAGGTCCGATATGTATGCTCTTTTATTTCTAAAAAGTGTCCCATACCACCTTGTGCAAATAACCATCGAATATCATCCAACATTCCTAACTGAGCTAACAGTTTCTCATCATAATATCTAGTTGCTATAACCATATGTTCATTCAAGCAACTACATGTAGCAACATGATTAGGATGTGTCAAACCAAGAGAGTGAGGAATGTTACCTCTAGCACGTACATTGGTGGAGGTTCGGGATGTCCTTTTGGGGTCGAGGTGGTGCTTGACTTGAAGAACAATCTCCTTGGTGCTCCTTTGTCTCTTGGTTGGTGCCATTATTGTAAAAACCAAAACAAAAAACTAAATAGAAAAATTTGAAGAAGAAAATTAAGAAATTAAGAAAAAAAGAAGAATAAGAGAGGGAAAAATATGGGAGTGGTGGATGAGTGAAGTGAGATGAGTTTGAAGAAGAAGAAGAAGAAAAGAGATCAAATTTATGGGAAAAGAGAAAAGATTGAGTGAAAGGGGATGATTTTGGGTGAAAATGAGTGAAAATGGAGAAGAAATGAGGGAAGATTGAGGGTATTAGCTATGGAGGGTTTAGAGAGAGAAAATGGAGGTAGAGAGAGAGAGAGACTCAAGGTTGAAGATGAATTGTGAGGGAGATAAGGGGCCATTGCAGTCAAAAATCTAGACCACAACTCGTAGCAGTACACCACAGACCGTGGGGTTCACCACAGTCAAACCGAGGTGTGTGTTGACACAGCTTGTTTTTTTTTTCTTTTTTTTTACTGGGTTGACATCCCACGGTCGCAGTTCTAGGGGTCTGGCCATGGTGCAAACATTTTATTCATAGTTTTTTTTCTGTTAATTTTCTATTGTTTTTTTCTTCACAAACTAAAAAAATAGTAAAAATAAAAGTTAGGGAAAGAAAAAGGAAAAAGAGCTTGGGTTGCTTCCCAAGAAGCGCTCTTTTATGGTCAAGGGCTTGACCCTTCTTCTATGCCTTGTTCGAATCAGTAAGTGTATGGACGTTGGCTTTATTGAGGACCACAAAGTGAAACTTCTTCAGTCAAAGGTACCATATTAAAAGTTCTGGTTGAAGGTAAATCGTTTTCATGACACGGTGCCACAATGCATTATCTGCATACAAAAAAAAGCACACACATGGCTTATTAGGCGGGTTACTATCAATTTGTTCAACCCCCAAATCAAAATTTGCATCAAATCCTTCCATAGGGGACATGGAGAGAACAACTTGTGTGAAGCTGCAATAGTCGCTTATCGAAGACTTATTAGGAACAGGGACCTCAACCTCGGGCATGTTAGGTGGCATAGGAGCAGCAAACTCCACCTTAACATACCTTTGTTCGGGGCCCTCATAAGAAATTCAGTCAGAATAAGGAGGATCTTTACAATTCAAGACATCCTCCATGTCAATCTGAGGGGAAAGGGGTAATGCATCCAATAAAGAGGAACTAGGAGAAGTAATGTCTTCCTTCATATGACAAAACACAGCATAATGCCCTTCCCCATCAAATGTAATCCGTCCTTTTCTTACATCAATGTGGCAACTAGCTGTAGCCAAAATGGGCCCACCTAGGAAAATTTGAGCATCATCGGTCTTGGGCATATCAACTATGATAAAGTCCTCCAACACCCAAATATCTCTTATATTGACTGGCACATTGTCCAATCTACCAATGGGTTGCGTCATAGAGCCGTCAGCTAACTGTAGTGAAAAGTGTGCAGTTAGTAATGGTCCTAAGCTTATCAAACAAAGAATATGGCATTATACTGATGCTTGCACCTAGATCACATAAAGATCTCTCAATTTACACCTTTCCCATAATACAAGGGATAGAAAAACTATCTAGGTCAGGGAGCTTATGAGGAAAAACTGTGGGGATCTCTATAGTTTCATTCTCTACCAATGTGGCAGTCTTTGCACCAATGTTTCTCTCCTTACTTCCAGCCATGATTATTTCTCTACCCTCTTCCATTGGTATATCCTTAGGGTCAGTTAAGTCCTCTACTTCTTCCTTTAAGGTGACATAGTTGCAATGCTGTCGACGGTTAGGTTCGGGCTTGCTAGGAAGTCTATCTGGGGCGTAGATTAAAAGCTAGCTTTTTAGGCAATCTGGCCTTCCAACATCCTATTATGAGTGGTAAGCACATCAACCTTTGAGGCTAATTGCTTGATATACTTATCATGCTTTTGCTGCTCCATAAGTGTACTTTCCATCATTACTTCTAAATTGGACTTTTGGGGCATTTGAGAAAGGAACGACGGTCTTTGAGAATTGGGAGGTGGTCTAGCATTCATAGGGGGCATATTCGATGGGTTTGGATTAGACCTATAGGAGAAATTCAGGTGATTCTTCCAATCCAGATTATATGTACTAGAATAAGGGTGATTGGCCGGTCTCGGGTTGAAATTTTGAACATGGTTAACTTTACTAGGGTCTTGGGAAAAAGGGCTCCCAACTTGACAATTCAAAGTTACATGCTCAATAGAACCACAAATTTCACAAGGAGAAGGGGCACTAGAGTTCACAACATTGACATTCATTTAGTCCAGTCTTTGAGTTATAGCATCTGCTTTAGCAAAAAGTAAAGTAAGCACATCAATTTCAAGCTTACCTACAACCCATTTGGGTTGGCCTCGTTTAGTGGACCATTAAAAGTTGTTAAGTGTCATCTCCTCAATTAGATTATAGGCTTCATCCTCAGTTTTCTTCATCAAGGTTCATCTTGTCGCCACATCAATAGTAGACCTCACATGTTGGGTCGCACCATTATAAAAGGCTTAGATAATCATCCAACATTGAAGACCATGATGGGAGTATAAGCACAGCAAATCTTTAAACCGTTCCCAGACTTCGTAGAGCGTCTGTTCATCTTTTTGCGTGAAGTTGGTGATCTGATTTCTCAAGCTTTTTATTTTCCTCAGAGGGAAAAACTTGGTGAGGAAGGCTCTTGTCAACTCATCCCCAGTGGTAATGCATCCATATGGCAAGGAGTGTAACCATCCCTTGCTTTATCCCTCAATGAGAAAGGAAATAAGCGCAGACAAATCGCATCAGTGGAGACTTCATTACGTATCGTACACCTCTAAAAAGACCTGGAGGTGTACAGTCCGGTCTTCCAAAGGCGTTCCTCCAAGCTGGGATTGTTGCACCATCGAAATGAGTGTCGGTTTGAGCTCAAAATTGTTGGCATCAATAGTAGGGCGAGCGATGCTTGAGGCGAACCCTTGAACTCCAGCGGTAACGAAATCTTGAAGTGTCCTTCTTTGGTTACCTCCTTCTCCTGCCATGTTTGTTGGATTCCTTCTTGCCTCGTGTCTTTGTTCTTCAATCCTTTGTTTCTTCTTCCTTAAGTGGAAACTCCTTTCAATTTCAGGATCAGGTTCGTGCATGATTGGACTTCGCATAAATAGGAAAAATTCCTGCAAGCACTATCACCAACACTACCAGCACAATCAAAAAAGAAAATGAAAAGAAAATAAAAGTAAAAGGCAATAAAATACTTACTCACTTTCGTAAGACTAACTCAATAATTAACAGATTGATCCATGGCAACGACGCCAAAAAACTTGACCACTGCCACAAGCGCACGGTAGTCGTAGTATAGACAAAAAGACTGCTCCTTAGGGACCAATGTAATCTGCTGAGTTTTGACTACAATATGCTAAGTAAAATTCTAATTCAAGAGGGTTCGATTTAACAATTTCCAATTCACTAATTTTTAAATCAATTAAAGAAACATGCGTAGGAATTCATGCAGTTATGAAAGTTGATTGGATCAAAATGATACGGATGTGCTTTTCTCTAACCGGTTAATTTCGACGATTTGCAATCTATCCAAAAATTTAGTCTATTCTTTCCAACTCAACCAAATTTGCCTAAACTAAGCAAAAGTCATTCTTTCAAACTAATTTATCTTAATCCAAGTTAAACATTTTCGATTACACTTTATGTCCTCCAAACATGCAAATCTCTCTTTCGAGACGTGTTATGTTAGGTTTTATCAAGGACTCAAACAATTAAATGTCACCTTTCAGTTTTTCACTCAATTGTTTCAAGCGTGCAAGTAAATTTTAGCCAAAAATCAACGCACAACATAATAATCACTTGGTAGAACAAAATCAAACCAATCATGAAAATAAGTCAATTCTTTAGATTAAAACATGATCCAACTATACTTTCATAAACTACTAAATCCTTAGACAAAATAAAAACTACTCGTTCACGATGAAGGATTAAACAACTAACTAAGTGTTGCGGAATCTAAGCGGAAGGGCTTTACTGAGAATAGCCTTCAATGAGCAGCTTCAAACCACCTCAAGGTCAAACAGTAATGCTCAAGATTTCTCACCAATACATATACCAAACCAAAAATCTAAACTGAAAAGAACAAAAATTTGAGAAAGAAGATAAACTATGCTACTCTTGCTTGCTTTCTATCTATATCTCTATGCATATACCCTTCTCTTCTGTTGCTGAATGAAGCCCTTTTGTAGTATAGCTTGGACGTTTTCACCCACACATTCAAATGAAGACGAAGAGGCAACAGCTTCTCAACTCACCACGGACCGTGGCAGACACCACGGTTGGACAGTGGTGTGGGCTGGAATTAGTTTTCTACTCTTTTCTTGCTCCACAGGCGTAGCATCACATCAGTACCCATGCGGGAGTTCAAAATACATCCATTAAGGGTCAAATGCTAGGTAAAAAGGCCTAGAATCCTATAAAACATATCAAATAACCATACCCAAGCATAAATTGAGAATAGGAGTATAAATAATAACATTAAGCACATAATTCTCCTAAAAATGAAGCAAAATAGCCCTAAAATGATGTATACGTTAAGCACTTATTAGAAAGATTTTGTTGGAAGAAATTTAATCTTTATTAGACAAAAAGCTCATTAGACCCTTAGAACTGTGCAACCTTCTTTGTCCACAAACCACTCAACCAAGTTCTTTAATGGATAAGATATCTAACTCTTAACAAAAAAGATTTATTAGGAAGATTATATGATGCAAAAATATTTTCAAAATTTGATATGAAATCTGGCTTTTGGTAAATTCATATTGTTGGAAAAGACAGGTATAAAACTGCATTCACAATTCCATTTGAAACTACGAATGAAATGTGATGCCATTTGGACTGAAAAACGTTGCTTCTAAATTTCAACATATTATGAATGATATACTTGATGATTATTCTCAATTTTCGATAGTTTACATTGATGATGTTCTTATCTATTCAAAAAATTCGGATAAAAATTTCAAACACCTGTGAACATTTTTCAATGTCATTAGAAGAAATGGCCTAGCTTTTTCTGCTTGAAAAATGAAATTATTTCAAACAAAAATTCGGTTTTTAGGCCATGACATTTTTAATGGTACTATTAAATCCATTCAACAATCCATTGAATTTGCAGACAAATTTGCAGATGAAATCAAAGATAAAAATCAATTGTAAAGGTTCCTTGGTTGTCTCAATTATGTTGTAGATGTTTTCCCCAAAGTTAGGGAAATTTGCAAGCCATTATTTCAAAGACTCAAGGAAAATCCTCCTGGATGGTCTCGTGAGCATAATCAAATAGTCAAATATATCAAGAGTATGGTCAGATCACTCCCATGCCTTGGCATACCAAACCCACATGCACTCATGATAGTTCAAACTAATGTATTAGATAAAGGTTTTGGAGGAATTCTCAAGCAACAACTTGACCCAAATCCTGAACGATTAGTAAGGTTCCATAGTGGAGCCTAGACTGGACCTCAAATTCATTATTCCACTATGAAAAAGGAAGTTTTGGCTATTGTTTAATGTATTCCAAAATTTCAAGATGATTTATATTTCAAAAAATTCATATTAAGAGTCAACTATAAAAGTCCAAAGAAACTTTACAGAAGGATGTTCAAACTTGTCTCAAAATAAATTTTTCCACACTGGCAAGCAATACTTTCAGGTTTTGATTTTGATATTGAGTTCATTAATGGCAAGAAAAATATTCAAGACAATGAACTCTACCCACATTCAACATCCAAACCTCATGAAAGATATTCAACAAACTCGTGCCTTTTACCTTAGAGATCAAGACAATGAGCTCTATATTACTCCTATCGAAGGACCTCAATACAATGAATATGCTATTTTTATCTGCTATGATCAATGGTTATCAAGTTCTTGGACTTCGTTTTATTCATATTTAAAGATACTCAAATTCTACCGAACTCTTTTACAAGAATTCTATGGTCATTCGGTACTCGTCGTGGTACCGACTGGATACATTCAAATGATCCCTTTTAATAGGCAATATATCATGGTTTATTGGATACCACTCGATGAGCATATTATCTGATTTATTGAATGATATTCTAGATGCACACATCTGTCTCGCCGAGGAGCACTAGTTCTTTTACACTCATCGTTCTTCTTCATCTTCTTTGTCACCTACATCTCCACTAGAGTCAAGCACAGTAATAAGTCATACTCCA
Organism: Selenicereus undatus; assembly: GCA_017589665.1. NCBI lineage: Eukaryota > Viridiplantae > Streptophyta > Magnoliopsida > Caryophyllales > Cactaceae > Selenicereus > Selenicereus undatus. The sequence goes on along the minus strand of JACYFF010002017.1, from coordinate 12,235,326 downwards.
TCTAATTGTATTCAGGACCACCAATGTAGCATATTATATAAATATTCAAGATTCTGTCACCACTAGGGAACACTATGCAACAAAACCCACTGGATATCCGACAAGCAAGCACACAACAATAAAAATCAAGAGGCAACTGTCCAGTTTTAACAAGATTGACAGTCGTTTACCTCTCAAAGTTAACCACCTAACAAGTCCACTACTCAATATGCCTCAGTAATTTTGTCTTTTTACTATTTAAATGTCAGAAAGATTATCGTGTTACTGTTTTAATAAATATCTTGCCTTATTTCCTTATATCATTTTTCTTCCCTGGTTTTTTACTTATGCTTTCTGCCACGTTGTAAGATATCCGCATAATTCAATCAAGTATTAGTAAGTTCATTCAATCAATTCACTGTGTAATTTTACTATTTATACTTTTCGTTTGTAAATTCATTTGAAGGTGCTATCCAGGCACTATTTATACACTATTTAATACTATTCATGTTGAATTAATTTTTCGAAATTTGCACTGTTCATTTTACTATTCATGTTCATAAATTTTGTTCATGATTATTGCTTTAATCAATTGTTCATCAAGCTTTACTCTTAATTAATCTTATTTTACTATTAATTAATTAAGTTTTACAACTAATTTTAAAATTAAAAATTGTACATGGTACAACTTTTTATTTGAAATTAGCTGTAAAACATGATTAATTTATAGTAAAACTTGATTAATTAAGAGTGGAGCTTGATTAACAATTAATTAAAGCAATAATCATAAACAAAGTTTACGAATATGAATAGTGAAATGAAATTTAGGATTGTTGAATTTTTATCTTGAATTTTTATTATGAACAAAGTTTAAGAATAAACAATTGATTATTTTCAGCTCAAAATTAACTTGAATTTTTAAAGTAATACAAATATACCATTTTTTGATACTAATTTGATAATTGGATGTGTAGTTACTAGCTAGAATCTCATTTTCTTTGGTTTAGGCCCTCTTGATTTTTGGAAAAGTATTCTGGTTGAGTATATGTAACTTTGAATATTTTTCCTTGAAATTTAGGATTGTTGGACATAAATTCTTCTTTTTATTGGCCATATGCCCTGTTTTGCCATATTTAAGACACCTTATTTTTCTTGATATTTTCCATTTTGAGTTTGTCTTTTCAGGTTCTAAAACAACAACTTTTTAGTTTCTTTTTACAACAAATGGAGCTTTTACTTTTTGAAATTTTTTGAAATTATTTTTTATAACTCTAGTAAGATTTGATTTATCTGAAGAACTAGATTTTAGATCTAAATTTCTATGTTGATTGTTATAGGATAATTCATAAATACAAAGTGTTTGTTTTGATGATGTGGGTTTTTCTAATTTATGAAAAAATTTCTGAAATAATTGGATTTTTTGTTTATTGTTGTTTCCTAAGTTTACTGTGGGAATAGAAGGAATTTTCTTAATGGATACGTTAAAAGGATTGAATAAAGGTAGAGAGTTGGTATGAGGAATTTTCTTAATTTTGAATGTTTCTATGAATAATTGTTAGAATTTTCTCCTAATTGGGTTTTATTGAAATTATCTTTGATGGTTTTAATAAGTTTTGAATTGTCTAAAATGCTAGATTCGAAATCTAAGCCTTCGGGTTGATTACTATAGGATGGATTATCTGTGCAAGTACTTCTTTTGAGGGACAATTTTCAAAAGTATTTTTAACTTCTTGATTTGGGGAGGAAGGCAGAGGATGAGTAGGTACAATTTTCAATTTTGAAATTAGTTATAAAATGTAATTAAGTAACAATAAACTTGATTAATTAAAAGTAAAACTTGATTAACAATTGATTAAAACAATAATCATCAACAAAGTTTACGAATTTGAATAGCGAAATGAGTAGTGCAAAACTTGAGAAATTAATTCAACATGAACAGGGCTAAATAGTGTATGAATCATGCAGGAGTAGTAACGAAAAAGTGAATTTACGCGGAAAACATGAATAATAAAATAGCACAATGAATTGATTGAATAAAAACTTACTGATATTGATTGAATTCTGCAAATATCTTACAACTAGCCATAAAGGATAAGATAAGAAGGAAATTGTAGAAGGAAAATGATACAAGGACACAAGGTAGGTAAGTTCTCCCCCTACAATACAACTGTGAAGCCTTTATATAGGCTTAAAAAGTAAAATGTACAGTACAAGATATTAAGTAACAACGTAGAATGATAGTATTTATGACACCTAAATAGTAAAGATTAAATTAGTGAAGCACCTTGAATATTAGACTAATCTTGAATAGTTGTAGGTGGTTAACTTTGAGTGGCTAATGACTGCCATGCTTGTTAAAACTTGACAGTTGCATCTTGATTTTTATTACTGTGTGCTTACTTGTCGAATTTTCTAGGGGTTTTACTGTATAGTGTCCCCTAGTGGTGACAGAGTCTTGAATATCCACATAATATGCTGCTCTAGTGGTCTTAAATGCAAGTAGGTGGAGTGTGTTTTATGACTATGCTTGATTCTAAAAAAGATGTAGGCGAGGAAGAAGATGAAGATGAATGTTGAGTGTAAAAGAACCAGTGCTCCTCGGTAGGACAGATGTTTGCATCTAGAATAAATCGTTGAATAAATTGGATAATATTTTGATCGAGTGGTATCCAATAATCCATGATATGTTACCTATTAAAACTGAGCATTTGAATGTATTCAGTCGGTACCACAACGAGTACCAGATGACCATAGAATTCTTGTAAAAGAGTTCGGTACAATTTGAGTATCAAGCCCATGAACTTGATAACCGTTGATCATTGTGGAAAAAATGGCATATTCATTGTATCTAGGTCCTTCGATAGGAGCAATATAGAGTTCATTGTCTTGATCCTTGAGATAAAACATAAGAGGTTCTTTAATATCTTTCATGACGTTTGGATGTTGAATGTGGGTAGATTTGGTTGTAGATATCATCTGGAATAGAGAAATCGAAGAAAACTTACTTTTCTTGAAGAAACTCTCTAGTTAGGAAGTCAGGTAGAGAGTTTATCTCGCCATTAATGAACTCGATATCAAAATCAAAACTGAAAGTACTGCTTGCCAGTGGGCAAAAATTTATTTTTGAGACAAGATTTTGAACATGCTTTTGTAAAATTTCTTTGGCACTTTTGCAGTCGATTCTTAATAAGAATTTTGTGAGATATAGATCATCTTGAAAGTTTGAAATACATAAGACAGTAGCTAAAACTTTCTTTTTAATAGTGAAGTAATGAACTTGAGGTCTAGTATAGGCTCCACTGTGGAACCTTACTAATTGTTTAGGATTTGGGTCAAGATGTTACTTGAGAATTTCTCCAAAATCCTTATCTAATGCATCAATTTGAACTATCACGAAAGCATGTGGGTTTGGTATGCCAAGACATGGGGGTGGTTTGACCTTACTTTTGATATATTTGACTATTTGAGTGTGCTCATGAGACCATGTAAGAGGATTTTTCTTGAATATTTGAAATAATGGTTTGCAAATTTTCCTAATTTTAAGGAAAAAATCTACAACATAATTGAGACAACCAGGGAACCTTTACAATTGATTTTTATCTTTGATTTCATCTTAAAATTTGTCCGCAAATTCAATGGATCGTTGAATGGGTTTAATACTACCATTAAAAATATCATGGCCTAAAAATGAAATTTTTGTTTGAAATAATTTCATTTTTGGAGCCAAAATAGCTAAACCATATCTTTTATTGAAAATGTTTTGAGTTGTTCAAAATGTTGATCCAAAATTTTTGAATAGATAAGAACGTCATCAATGTAAACTATTGAAAGTTCAAAATAATAATTGAGTATAATGACATAACTGAGTATATTAGAGAACCAATTTGGTTTTATGCCTGGCATGTCGACCACATAGGTGATTTACCCACTTACAAGGCTTACAGGATTGTACAGAGATAGAAAGGTAAATCTTCATATGGTGTTCATTGACTTGGAAAAAACATATGATGCATTTCTGTGTGAAGTGTTATGGAGATGCTTTTAAAAGAAAGGAGTATCACCTGAGAATATTCGAGTAGTTAAAGATATGTACGAGGAAGGTAGGATGAGTGTCAGGATACCAGGAGGGGTTACCAATGACTTTGTCATTGGTATAAGCCTGGATTAGGATTCTGCTTTAAGCCCTTTTTTTTCACTCTAGTTATGGACGAGCTTATGAATGGGATTCAAGATGAATTACCATGGTGTATGCTATTTGCAGATGACATTGCTCTTATTGATGAGACTAGAGAGGAATTTAATGTCAAGTTGGATCGATGTAGGCATTCTCTGGAATCGAGAGGCTTTAGAGTAAGTAGATCAAAAACTGAATACCTATATTGTTGTTTCAGTGGGAGGGAAGATGCAAGGGGAGAAGTCACCATTGATGGGATGGCGATACCAAAGGTCGAGAAGTTTAAGTATCTGGGCACGATCATTCATCAGAAAGGAGATATTGACGAAGATATTAACTAGCATATAAAAGTGGGTTGGCAAAATGAAAGTATGCTTCAGGTGTGCTGTGTAGTAAGAGGATGCCTGTAGGATTAAAAGGCAAAGTTTATCATATGGTAGTTAGACCTGCTGTGTTGTATGAATCAGAGTGCTGGCCTATAAAAAAGACAACAGGTCAAAGGTTGATGATACCAGAGATGAGGATGATTAGGTGAATGTGTGGTTATACAAGAGTGGATAGAATTAGTAATGGAGTAATTAGAGACTTAGTTAAAGTGGCTCCCATCGAACATAAGATGAGAAAAACAAGGCTCAGATGGTTTGGCCATGTGAAAAGAAGGAGTGTGGACGCTCCAGTAAGGTGATGTGAGAGGATTAACATCCCTGAAGGTAAAAGAGGGAGGGGATGACCAAAGAAGAGTTTGGACGACGTGATTAGAGAGGACTTGAATGTTGTAGGGTTGGCAGAGGACTTGGCTCAGGATAGGAGAGTATGATGGGATAGGATTAAGATCTTAGATATCAAAGAGCTAGCCTTGTAGTTCTCTCTTGGTTACAGTAGGGTAGATTTCATTGTGAGTTCTTTGTTTGTATGTCATGTTTGTATACAGGTACTATAGACATCTGGGAAGAGACATTGTTTGCATATGCCTATTTATAGAGGTATAGTACATTCCCCTGCTATTTTGTACTTATGTTTACATAGTTACTGCTATCTAATTTATTAGTACTTCATATTTCATTCTTTGCTACTTATACTTAACTTCTCTCCATAAAATATTTTCGCAAAATCCCTTTTCTGCAAAATGTTTTCACCAAATCTTACTTTGTCGGTCTTTCGGAATCAGCCTCTTTGGGCAGGGATGCCGGTAGAGGTAAGGTTGCCTACATCTGGATCTCCCCATACCTCGAGAAAGCAGGACCCATACTGGGAGATGTTGTTGTTGTTGTATATCATTCATAATATATTGAAGTTCAAAAGGAGCATTTTTGAGTCCAAATAGCATCACATTCCATTCGTAGTGTCCAAATGCAATTGTGAATACAGTTTTATACTTGTGTTTTTCAGCAATATGAATTTGCTGAAAGCCAGATTTCATATCAAATTTTTAAAATATTTGTGCATCATATAATCTTTCTAATAAATCTTTTTTGTTGGGAATTAGATATATTATCCATTGAGGAACTTTGTTGACTAGTTTGTAGTTTATGACTAGTCTAGGAACACCACCTTCCTTTTCTACTCGATTGTAGACATAGAAGGCTATGCAGCTCCAAGGGGATTTAGAGAGTTAAATAAGCCTTTTGTCTAATAAGGATTGAATTTTTCTTTTGCAAAATTCTGAAAGCTCTTTATTCATTTGAATTGTGCGTGCTTTCGTTGGAGTATTTTTTTCATCAAATTTTTTTTCACATGGTAATTGTACCATATGTTGCTTTCTATCCCAAAAGGCATTTGGGATATCAGCACAGACATATTCTTCAAATAATTTCTTAATTGATTGAATTTTTTTGTTGAACCTTTGGTAGAACAAATTGTTCTTTAATACTAGCTTGAATGATTTCTATGTGAAGAAAAGCTATTTGTTTTCCTTTAGCAAAAATAGTCTTTGAGATTGAAACTTCTTGAAGAAATACAATGTCTCTATTTTTCATAGGAGAATAAATTTCGAATCTAATGTCTTTTTTGAGAATATTTGGATAAATTTCTTTGGAATTGACAGCAAAAGGATATATTTTAGTAAGAAAGGGAGTTCTAAGGATAATGTATTGTTTGAGATTTTTGACAAGTATAAAAACATTCTTGAAACAATATTCATTGTTAGAAAAATAAGCATTTGAAAGTTTATAATTAATTTGAAGTTGGTATCTGGTAGCACTAGTTATTTTCTCTTTAGTTTTTTTTTTCAAATATTTTCATGGAATTAAACCTTGTTGAATGCAATTCATATTGGCACCGTTGTCTAGTGGAGTGATAGAATGGAGTCTGAAATCTTTGACCATAATAGTAATAGAGACATGCCTTTTTTGAAAATCAATATGATTAATGACTGAAAGGAATATTTCAAGATTTTGGTCATCTGTACTCAATTTAGGATAAGATGGAGGTGATTAATTGGGAGGTTTTGAAGGCTCGAGTGAAGAGACTCGATTTTCAAGGTCTTGAATTTGAGAAATAAGGATTGAATTTGATTCATCAAGGAGATTTTTTGTTGAATCTAGTTTCTTAATTCTTTAAATTCGGTTTTGAGTTGATTTGCTTCTTGTTTTAATTCTTTGATTTTACAGGTCTTGGGAGATTTGATAATTGTCCTTCATAGGTTCTAGTACTTGTTTTAGGCTAAAAGTTTGTAGTCTTAATCCGTTAAATTTATCTTTGAGTAATAAATTTTTGAGGTTGTGAAGGCATTGAGTTTTGATTTGTGGTTCCTCAATCCTTTTGATGATATTGAAGATGAGTTCTTCCTGAGATTGATCTTTCGTAATGACATTACAATTGTTAGGATAAAGAGTAACGTCATCATCTAAGGAGTTTGAATGGTTGGAGTCAGATGTATAAATTTCACAAAGTGCTTCCTCTGAATCATCATGGATTAAGCGGGAAAGCATTATTTCTTGAATTGTTTGCCTTTAAGTTTCGTAATATTGGTATGAATACCATTTTGATCTACCTTGAAAGGATAGATTTCAGTAACAAAAGGAAAGCCAAGAATAGCTTCTTGCCTTATATATTTAACTAGAATAAATGAATTTTGTTAATGGATTTGCCAAAATGATTGAACAAAGGTGGAGAGCTGGCTTAAGGAATTTTCTTAATTTTGAAGGATTCTAATGAATAACTGTTAGAACTTTATGCTAATTGGGTTTTACTAAAATTATCTTTAGTGGTTTGAATATGATTTGAATTATCTAAAATGCTAGATTCAGAATCTGAGCTTTTAGGTTGATTGTTGTAGGATGGATTATTCGTGCAAAATACTTCTTTTGAATCTTTTGAAGGAGAATTTTTCAAATTATTTTGAACTTCTTGTTGTGGAGAGGAAGATGAAGGATGAGTATAAATAATTGTTTCTTTGACAAGAAGATCATGCCATAAGTTTCGCTTAGTAGAATAGTATAATTTGTTGTGATTAAGAATATAAAGTTGATGGTTTGAAAGAAATTTATTTAGCTAATCAAAGAGGGGTATATTTTCCTTGATTCGAACTAATTGAGTATAATAAATAGTTTGAATAATTGTTGCATCTCTTTAGAAAAATCAGAGAAAAACTAGCCTCGGTATCACCAGTAATAGTGTTGATAGAATTCTTTATTAAGATAAACTCTATTAACTTGAAAAGTTTGATTAGTAAAAGAGGTTGATTTAACAGGTTCAGAAAAGTCATTTTGCTTGAAACAGTTTTCTTTTGAATCTAAATCTTCATTAATCATTACACTTGAATGTAAAAGAGAGCTAGAAGATGATGATGATGTGATGATGATAAGATGATTAGTCTTAGAATAATCATTCAAATTAAAGAAATTAATCAACAAGAAATAACACTTAAATATGCTTATCGCAAACAAAGACTTCCTAGGTACCTAACAATGCACTGTGAGATCAAACCGAGACCACCAATCACCAGACTGACCAACGGACTTATTAGGACGCCCTAAGGACACGCAGAGGCTAACCAACGTTACTGACCAACACAACTTTCATGCAAAATGACCACCTTGTCTAAGTCTTTAATGAGGATATTTATATGCCCTTAAGGGTTAATTAATTTTTTTAGCCTAATTGATTAGTCCTTCAACTAATCTCAATGATTTATCCTAGATACATAATCGTAAGGCTAGTCTAGACACTTATTTAGGCACTTGGGTTGGTACTTGCCTAGACACTTGGCTCTGATACTAGTTGGGGATAGGACTAAGTACCATTTTTAATTTTGAAATTAGTTGTAAAATGTGATTAATTAATATTAACACTTGATTAATTAAGAGTAAAGTTTCATTAAAAATTGATTAAAACAATAATCATAAAAAAACGTTTATGAATATGGCTAGTGAAATGAATGGTGCAAAACTTAAGAAATTCAACACGAACAGTGCTAAATAGTGTTGGAATAGTAACGGTATAACGGAAGGATGAGTTTATGTAGAAAACATGAATAGTAATATAGCACAGTGAATTGATTGAATAAAAACACTCTTATTGAGTCAATTCTGCAGATATCGATAAGATAAGAAGGAAACTGTGAAAGGAAAATGATACAAGGAAATAAGGCAAGTAAGTTTTCCCTTTGCAACACAACTGCGAAGACTTTATATAGGCTCAAAAAAGTAAAATGCACAGTACAAGATATTTATTGACACAGTAATATAATATTTCTGACATCCAAACAGTAAAAAGATACAATTATTGAAGCATTTTGAATAGTAGACTGATCTTGAATAATTGTATGTGGTTAACTTTGAGTGGTTGACGACTACAATGCTTGTTAAAACTTCACAGTTGCCCCTTAATTTTTATTACTGTGTGCTTTCTCGTCGCATTTCTAACAATCAAGGATACAACAAATAAAAAGTCAAGTAGTAGCTGTCAAGTTTTAACAAGTTTGTCAATTGTCAACCACTCAAAAATAACCACCTACAACTATTCAAGATCAATTCACAATTCAAGATGCCTCAATAATGTTATCTTTTTATTGTTTAAATGTCAGATATATTGTCATGTTACTGTATCGATAAATGTCTTGTACTGTATTTTTACCTTTTCAGTCAATATAAAGCCTTCAAAGTTATATCGCAAAGGCAGGACTTACCTACCTCGTTTCGTTGTATTATTTTCCTTCCCCAGTTTCGTTCTTATCCTTTTTGCCTCATTAGAAGATGTCCACAAAATCAATATCAGTAAGTTTTTATTCAATCAATTCACTATGCTATTTTTATTCATATTTTCCATGTGAATTCATTCTTCCATTACTATTCTGGCACTATTCATACACTATTTAGCACTATTCAGATTGAATTAATTTCTCAAGTTTTGCACCAATCATTTCACTATTCATTTCATAAACTTTGTTTATGATTGTTGTTTTAATCAATTGTTAATCAAGGTTTACTCTTAATTAATCAAGCTTTACTATTAATTTATCACACTCTAAAGCTAATTTTAAATTTTAAAAATGTACTTGACCCTGTCCCCAATTGGTATCAGAGCCAAGTCTCTAGCCAAGTAATCATGTTATTATGTTCTTGTTTAACCTTACCACCATGTATCTAGGCTAAACCCCTGGATTAGTCGAAGGACTAATTAGTTAGTTTAAAAAGATTAATTAACCGTTAATGATATATAAATATCTTTATTGAAGACTTAGATAAGTTGGTTATCTAACATGGAAGCTGTGTTAGTCAGAAGCATTTGTCAACCTCTGGGAGTCCTTAGGGTGCCCGGGTAAGTATGTTGGCGAGCCTGGTGATTAGTGGTCCCAGCAGTAAAGGGTTGGAATGGAGGTGGTCCTGCAGTGCATTGTTAGCTACCTAGCAAGTCTTTGTCTACGATAAGCATATTTGTTTGTTATTTCGTGTTGATTAATTTCTTTATTTTAATTGATTATCCTGACACTAATCATCTTATCATCATTATCATTATCATCATCTTCTAGCTCTCTTTACATTTAAGTGTAATTATTAATGAAGGTTTAGACTCAAAAGGAAACTATTTCAAGCAAAATGATTTTTTTGAACCTATTAAATCAACCTCTTTTAGTAATCAAACTTTTCAAGTTAATAGAGTTTATCTTAATAAAGAATTCTATCAAGATTATGATTGGTCATATCAAGACTGGTTCTTTTCTTATTTTTCTAAAGATGTGCAACAATTATTCAAAACTATTTATTATACTCAATTAACCAAAATCAAAGGAAATATACGTTTCTTTGACTGGCTACATGACTTTCTTTCAAAACATCAATTTGCCATTCCTAACTACAATAAATGCATCTGTGCCACTGAGCAAAACTTGTGGCTTAGTCTGCTCATCAAAGAAACAATTCTTTCTACTCATCCTTCGACTTCCTTCCCAAAGCAAGAAGTTCAAAATACTTCTGAAAATTCTCCTTCGAAAGAGGTACTTTGCACAGATAATCCATCCTACAATAATGAACCTGAAAGCTTAGATTTTGAATATAGTATTTCAAACAACTCAAATCTTATTAAAACCATTGTAGATAATTTCAATAAAACCCAATTAGGAGAAAATTCTAACAGTTATTCATTAGAATCATTCATAATTAAGAAAATTTCTCATACAACTCTCCACCTTTATTCAATCCTTTTAGCAAATCCATTAAGAAAATTCCTTCTATTCCCACAGTAAACTTAGGAAGCAACACTAAAAAAGAAATCGAATTATTTCAGAAAATTTTCCATAAATTAGAAAAACCCACATCACCAAAACAAACACTTTGTATTTATGAATTCTTCTATAACAATCAACCTAAGAACTTAGATCTAAAATCTAGTTTTTCAAAGAAATCAAATCTAATTAGAATTATCAAAAATAATTCCAAAAAATTTCCAAAAGTAAAAGCTCCATTTATAGTAAAAAGAAACTCAAAAACAATTGTTTTAGAACCGGAAAAGGCAAATTCAAAACGAACAAAAAATTTAGAAAAATAATGTGTTTTAAATATGGTAAAAACAGGGCATGTAGTCAATAAAAATAAAAATGTATGTACAAAAAATCCTAGATTTTGAGGAAAAATAGTTAGAGTTACCTATAGTCAACCAAAATGCTTTTCCAAAAATAAACAGAGCATAAACCAGAGGAAATTATATTCTAGCTATAAATCCACTGATCAAATTGGTTTCAAAAAATTGTATATTTGTATTACTTTAAAAATTCAAGATAATTTTGAGTTAAAAACAATAGTACTCCTTGATAGCAAACCAAAACCGCATCATCAACAACATTAACAACACCACCTCCCAATGTGGGTCCCGCTTTCACGGGATCTGGGGAGATCTAGATTTAAGCAGTCTTACTTCTATCAACATTCCTGCCTGTAGAGAGACTGATTCCAAGAGACCCACAAAATAAGATTTTGTAAAAACATTTTATAGAAGAAGGATTTTGTGAAAACATTTAATTGAAAAAAACCAAGGATACATAGCAAGGAAAGAACTAAGAAATACTAATAAATCAAGTGGTCGTAGCTATGTAAACAAAAGTACAACATAGTAGAGGAAGGTACTATGCCTCAACAAACAAAGGTAGGCAAACAATGTCTATTTCCAAATGTATGTACTACCCCTACTACAACCAAACCTACCCTATTACAACCGAAAGACAACTACGAGGCCAATTCTCTTTGATCTAAGATCTTAATCCTATCGCGCCATAGTCTCCTATCTTGACTCATGTTCGCCATCGATCCTATAACTTTCAAGTACTCTCTAATAACCACATCCAAACTCTTCTTTGGTCATCCCCTACCTCTTTTACCTTTGGGGATATTAATCCTCTCACATCTCCTCACTAGAGTATCTCCACTTCGTCTTTTCACATGACCAAACTATCTAAGTCTTGTTTCTCTCATCTTATCTTCAATGGAAGCCATTTTAACTAAGTCTTTGATTACTCTATTCCTAATTCTATCCATTCTCGTCTAACCACACATCAACCTAATCATCTTTATCTCTGCTACCATCAACCTTTGAACCCATGTCTTTTTTATAGGTCAACATTCCGATCAATATAATACAATAGGTCTAACTACCATAAGATAAAATTTACCTTTTAATCCACTAGCATCCTCTTATCACACAGTACACCTGAAACATACTTTCATTTTTGCCAACCTACTTTTATGTGCTGGTTAATATCTTTGTCAACATCTCCATTCTGTTGAATGTTCGAGCTTAGATATTTAAACTTCTCAACCTTTGATATCGTCATCTCATTAATGGTGACTTTTCCCCCCGCATCTTCCCTTCCTCTGAAACAACAATGTAGGTATTCAGTTTTTGATGTACTTACTCTAAAACCTCTAGACTCCAATATATGTCTCCATCGCTCCAACTAGTCATTAACTCCTAAATTCCATCCTAGTATTATGAAAATACATCATAACAACTTCTTAACACTAATGGAACTCCACTACAAATTAAATACAAACTATCTAATGCTTATATTTGTAATAAAGAATATTGCTTTCAAAATTTATAGCTAGGTGTCCAGGTATTTTACCTTCCTCCATTATATTGTCCTTTTATTTCAATAGCTTCAGCAACTGATCTTTTATTTATCTTAGTCATCCCTCGCTATAGAATATTTCTCCTATCAAATGTTTTCCCACTAAATGTTTTCGCAAAATCTTTCTTCTATAAAATATTTTCACAAAACCCTTGTTGTGGGTCTCTTAGAATCAGCCTCTCCATGGGTAGGAATGCCGGTAGAGGTAAGGTTGCCTACAGCTCGATCTCCCCACACCTCGCGAAAGCGAGACCCACACTAGGAGTTGTTGTTGTTGTTGTTGTTGCTTTCAAAATTCATTCATTCTAGTTAAACATATAAGGCAAGAAGTTATTCTTGGCATTCCTTTTACTCCTAAAATCTATCCTTTCATGATAGATCAAAATCGCATTCATGCCAATATTATGAAACTTGAACATACAAAACTTAAAGAAAGAATGCCTTCCCTTTTTAATGCATGATAATTGTGAGGAAGCCCTTCGTAAAATTCAAACATCTGACTCCAGTTGTTTTGATTCCTCAGATGAAGAAGTTACGCTCTGTCCTAATAATTATAATGTTATTACAAAGGATCAATCTTAAAAAAAAAACTCCTCTTCGATATCATTGACAAGATTGAGGAATAAGAAATCAAAACTCAATGCCTTCACAAGCTTAAAAGCCTATTACTCAAAGATAAAGTTACCAAATCAATAGTACAACCTTTTAGCCTAAAGCAAGTACTCGAAACCTATGAAGGACAAGGATCAGATTTCTTAAAACCCATAACAGTTAAAGAATTAAAATAGGAAGTAAATCAACTCAAAGTTGATGTTAAAGAATTAACAAACCAGATTAAAACACCGAATCTCCTTGAGTAATCAAATTCAATCCTTATTTCTCAAATTCAAGATGTTGAAAATCGAGTCTCTTCACTCAAATCTTCAAAACCTCCTAATCAATCTCTACCATCTTCTCCTAAATTAAGTCTAGATAATCGAGATCATGAATCATTCCTTTTAGTTATTAATAGTATTGATTTTCAAAAATGTTATGTCTCTATTATTATTGTGGTCAAAGATTTTGAATTTCATTCTATTGCTCTACTAGATAGCGGTGCTGATATGAATTGCATTCAAGAAGGTTCAATTCTTTCAAAATATTCTAAAAAATTTGAAGCGAAAATGATTGGTGCTACCAGATCCAAGCTTCAAATTAATTATGAACTTTCAAATGTTTATATTTGCAACAACGAATATTGTTTCAAGAATGTTTCTATACTAGTCAAAAATCTCAAACAAGTTATCCTTGGAACTCCTTTTCTTACTCCAATATATTCTTTTATTGTCGATTCAAAAGAAATTTATTCAAATATTCTTGGAAAAGAAATTAGATTTGAATTTGCTTCTTCTACGAAAAATAAGGATATTGTAGCTCTTCACAAAGCCTCAATCTCAAAAATCATTTCTGCTAAAGAAAAACAATTAACTTTTCTCCAACTAGAAATTATTCAAGCCAATATTGAAGAACAAATTGTTGTACTAAAAATTCAATAAAAAATTCAAACAATTAAGAAATTATTTGAAGAATATGTTTGTGCTGATATCCCAAGTACCTTTTGGATAGAAAGTAGCATATGGTTGAACTACCATATGAGAAGGATTTTGATGAAAGAAATATTCCAAAAAAAGCAGGTCTTATTCAAATGAATTAAGAGCTTTTAGAGTTTTGCAAAAAGGAAATTCAATCTTTATTAGACAAAAGGCTTATTAGACCCTCTAAATCCCCTGAGGGTTGTGCAACCTTCAATATCTACAATCAAGCAGAAAAAGAACCTAATGTTCCTAGATTAGTCATAAATTACAAACCACTCAACAAACTTCTTCAATGGATAAGATATCCCATTCCCAACAAAAAGATTTACTTGGAAGATTATTTGATACAAAAATATTTTCAAAATTCGATGTGAAATCTAGCTTCCGGGAATTCAAAATGCTAAAAAAGAAAGGTATAAAAGAACGTTTATAGAATACAGTGCTAGTTGGCCACTACGAATGGAATGTGATGCCATTTAGACTCAAGAATGCTCCTTCTGAATTTTAACATACTATGAACGATATACTCAATGATTATTTTGAACTTTTAGTAGTTTACAATGATAAGGGTCTTATCTATTGAAAAAACCTTGATCAACATTTCAAGCATCTGAGAACATTTTTCAATATCATTAAAAGAAATAGTTTAGCTATTTCTGCTCCAAAAATGAAATTATTTTAAACAAAAATTTGATTTTTAGGCCGTGACATTTTTAATGGTACTATAAAACCAATTCAACGATCCATTGAATTTGCAGGCAACTTTCCATATGAAATCGAAGACAAAAATCAATTGCAAAGGTTCCTCGGTTGTCTCAATTATATTGCAGATTTTTTCCCCAAACTTAGAAAAATTTGCAAACCATTATTTCAAAAACTCAAGAAAATACTGCTGCATGGTCTCAAGAGCATGCTCAAATAGTCATATATATCAAGAGTAAGGTCAAATCACTCCTTGGCATACGAAATCCACGTGCATTCCTCATAGTTCAAACTGATGTGTCAGATAAAGGTTTTGGAAGAATTCTCAAGCAACAACTTGACCCAAATATTGAACAATTAGTAAGGCTCCATGAGGGAGCTGGACTGGACCTCAAATTCATTATTCCACAATTAAAAAGGAAGTTTTATCTATTCTTTCAAAATTTCAGGATGATTTATATTTCAACAAATTCTTATTAAGAATTGATTGCAAATTGCAAAAGAAGTTTTACAAATGGACGTTCAAAATCATATCTCAAAGCAAATTTTTCTCGATGGCAAACAATATTTTTAGTTTTTAATGTTGAAATTGAATTCATTAATGGAGAAAACAATTCCCTTGCTGACGTCATCTGAAGGGAATTTCTTCAAGCAAAGTAACTTTGCTTCAATTCTTTTATTTCATATGTCACCGACATTCAAATCAACCGACATTCGAAATCCAAACAACCTCAAAGACATTCAAGAACCACTTCTATTTTGTCTCAGAGATTATATTGATGAACTTCATTTTACCACATTTGAGGGACCTCGATGCAATTCTTTGCAGTCCTTTTATGCAAATTTAAAATTACTCAAGTTCTGCATTTCACTTCTACAACAACTCTATAGTCATCCAGTGCTTGTCGTGGTACCCACTGACTACATTCAAAGTAACATATTATAGATTATTGGCAACCCCTCGATCAGTGTATAGTTCAATTTATTCTACTCCAAGAAATAATCTCAGCATAGTTTTACTAAGTATCAAACTCCATTACCACCAATTTGCATTCAAGACCACAAGTGCAACATATTATCATAATATTCAAGACTCTGCAACCACAAGGGGCCACTATATAGCGATGCCCTTGGATTTTCAACAATCAAGCACACAGCAAATACAAAATCAACTAGCAGCTGCCAAGTTTTAACAAGTTTGTTAGTCATCAACCACTCAAAAATAACCACCTACAACTTCTCAAGATCAGTTCACTATTCAAGATGCCGCAATAATTTTATCTCTTTACTTTTAAATATCAGAAATATTGTCATGTTACTGTATCAATAAATATCTTGTATTGTACATTTCATTTTTTGAGCCTACATAAAGGCTTCGAAGTTGTATCGCGAAGGTAGAACTTTCCCACCTATTTTCCTTGTGTCATTTTCCTTTCGCAGTTTCCTTCTTGTCCTTTTTGCGTCATTGTAAGCTATGCACAGAATCAATATCAATAAGTTTTTGTTCAGTCAATTCATTGTGCTATTTTTATTCATATTTTCTACGTGAATTCATTCTTCTGTTACTATTCTAGCACTATTCATACACTATTTAGTACTGTTCATGTGAATTAACTTCTCAAAAGTTTTGCACTTTTTGTTTCACTATTCATATTCGTGAATTGTTCATGATTATTACTTTAAGTAATTGTTAATCAAGCTTTATTCTTAATTAATTAAGTAACACTATTACTTAATCACGTTTTACAACTAATTTCAAAATTAAAAATTTTTCCAAGTATAATTTTTAATTTTAAAATTAGTTGTAAAACTTGATTAGTTAATAGTAAAACAAGATTAATTAAGAGTGAAGTTTGATTAACAATTGATTAAAGAACTAATCATGAACAAAATTCACGAATATGAATAGTGAAATAAATAGTGCAAAACTTGACAACTTAATTCGACATGAATAGTGCTAAATAGTGCATGAATAGTATCTTCAAATGAATTACCAATGAAAAGCATGAATAGTGAAATTGTATAGTAAATTGCTTGAATAAACTTACTGATATTCGATTGAATTCTACAGATATTTGACAACGAGGCAAAAAAAAAACGAAAGAAACCGAGGAAGGAAAATGATACAAGGAAATGAGAGAGGTAAGTTCTTCGTTTTGCTTACAACTTTGAATGGTTGATCATGAATACTTGTATGCGGATATTATTGAAGTATATTGAATAGTAGACTAATCATGAATACTTGCATGCAGACATTTTTGAATGGTTGATGTTTGACGAGCTTGCCAAAATTCGATAGCTACTGCTTGATTTTTATTACTGCATGCTTGCTTTAGCGGTCGAAGACTTTTACACTCGTTAAAACTTGACAATTGCCCCTTGATTTTTATTATGGCGTGCCTGCTTGTTGGAATTCTAAGGGTCGTTGCTGTATATTGTCGCCAACTGATATCAGAGCCAAATGCCAAGTCAAATTAGCCAAGTGCCCAATTAAGTGTCTCGACCAGCCTCACTATCGTGTATCCACATACGCATACGAAAATGTGCATGTATAGACAAATCCATACCCACATCGGCACACACACGCATGTAGAAACACAGCTGTGTATTTGTGTGTTAGGATGTGCATCTGCATGCTCGTGCGTGTGTGTATATATATATAAATATATATATGTATATATATATATACACGTATATATATATATATATATCTATACATATATATATGTAAATATATATATATATGTATATATGTATATATATATATATATGTGTGTGTGTGTGTGTATATATATATATATATATATATATATATATATAGACACATACATGCATTAGACTTGATCAATGGGTCAACGACCCGCCCGAATCGCCCTGACCCTCAAAAACGAAGGTCAAGGTTAGCTTCTTTTTCTCCGACCCAGCCCGACCCTCAATTGAAAGGTACTAGACTATGATGAGGGCCGGGGCTTAGGTAAAAGTTTTGACCCTCTAAACATCAGTTTTTTTAAAAAAATTAAAAATTAAACCAAAAATAAGATACTTTCAGCTTCAACTGTTCAAAACAATTTTGCTTTCACTTTCCAATTTCCTTTTAGCATCTTGCCCCCATTCACCTCACCCAATCTCATTGGTTTGAGAAATTTCTATCTGTCGCCCCCCAAGACCCCACCAGACTCTCAATTTGATTAGATATAACACACACACATAAATGTGTGTGTGTGCATATATATATATATACATATAAATATATATATATATAAATAAATATATATACACATATATACACACATATATATATAAATATACATATGTGTGTGTGTGTGTGTATATATATATATATACATATATATATATATTTACATATATACATATATATATATATATATATA
>JACYFF010002017.1:12189258-12206942 GCA_017589665.1 Selenicereus undatus | reverse complement strand
TATATATATATATATATATATATAAATATATCTATATATATATGTATGTATATGTATATGTTTATGTATATGTATACGTATATATATGTATGTATGTATGTGTGTTTGTATGTATGTATGTATATATACACGTGTATACATATATATATATATGTGTGTGTGTGTGTGTGTGTGTGTGTGTGTGTGTGTGTGTGTGTATGTGTATATGTGTGTGTGTATGTGTTCATATATATGTATATATATGTATATGTGTTTGTGTTTGTGCGCATGTGTGTGTGGATATATATAACGACCTACAATGTCATTCTGGGGCGGGCAACTTTGTATAAGGTGAAGGTTAGCATTGCCTCATACTTGCTTCAGCTGCGGTTCGAAGTTGATGATGGAAGTGTTAGCAAATTGCAGGGAGATTAGCAGACGGCCCGAGAATGCTATCTCGTTAGCATCCGACCACTTGTGGAATGGTCGCCCGAACGCAGGCCCGCAGGAGCTCCACCTTTGGACAAGTAGCCGTGGACCGCACCTCCTCCTCCCTTCGGTGCCTTAGTAGTACACACGCTATCATGGGCCGAACCCGAATGACCACATCCTAAGGCTGTTGATAATGTCGAAGAGATTCCCCTGGATGAAGAACGTCTGAAGCAAACGGTTCAGATGAGCCGGGAGATGGAGGCCTCCACCAGGGACTCCTTGGTCGAACACCTACAGGAGTACTAGGATGTCTTCGCCTTCAGTCTTGCAGAAATGGTCGGTATTGACCCCACACTAATGGAGCACCGGCTGAACGTAGACCCCACTCACAAACTAGTGATCCAAAAGAAGCAACACATGAGCCACAAAAGGGTCACCGTGGCGACTTAAGAGGTGCAAAAATTGTTAAAGGCAAGCTTTATTCCGGAGTGCTAATATCCTGAGTGGATCTCAAACGAAGTTTTTGTAAAAAACCTAATGAGACTTGGAGGATGTGCGTGGACTTTACCGATCTGAACAAAGCATGCCCAAAGGGCAGCTACCCCTTATCTAAGAATGACAACGTAGTGGATGCCATGGTAGGGCATGCCCTACTGAGCTTCATGGACACCTTTTTAGTGTTCCACCAAATACCCTTGTGCCCTGAGGACCAAGAAAAGACCACGTTCGGGATCGACCGAGGTCTACACTGCTACAAGGTAGTACTCTTTGGGATGAAGAATGCTGGGGCCACCTACTAGTGGCTGGAAAACAAACTCTTTGAACCCCTCACGGGGCAGACTATGGAAACATATGTGGATGACATGATAGTTAAGAGTATGCTCAACATCAAGCATGACCAAGATTTTCGAAAGATGTTTGATATCTTACGGACATTCGGTATGAAGCTCAATCCAAAGAAGTGTCTGTTTGGAGGTCGATAAGGAAATTTTCTTGGATTCATGATCAGTAGCCGTTGGATAGAGGCTAATCGGGACAAAATTCAAGGAGTGTTCTACATGAAACCTCCACATAACATCAAAGAAGTCCAACGGCTGACTGGGTGTATTGCATTCTTAGGACGTTTCATGTCCAGGTTCACTGGTAAATGTCAACCTTTCTTTCGCGTCCTACAAAGAGGTGCTAATTTTGTTTGGTATAAAGAAGCCGACGAATTCATCCAGGCACTTAAAACATACTTGGCTCATTTGTCGAAGATAGCTAGCCTACTCCCCCGCGAGACACTCCTACTCTACATGGTCATCTCAGAACATGTTATAAGTGCGGTCTAGGTAGTGGAGGAGCCAAAGAACATATCTCAGTCTACTACGTAAGCCATGCCTTAGCTAGGGTCAAGGCAAACTATCCTCTAATCTAGAAGTTCGTCTACGCGCTGCTGATGGCCAGCCAGAATTTGCGGCCTTACTTCGAGGCGTATAGGGTGACTGTCCTCACTGAACAGCCTTTGAAAAATGTTTTGCAAAGGTTGGATGCCTCCGGACGGCTCTTGCAGTAAGTGGTGGAGTTATTTTAATGCGACCTCCTCTTCGAGGCGCGGCGAGCAATTAAGGCCCAAGGCTTAGCGGATTTCTTGGCTGAAAGCGCCAATGTACCTCTTGATATGGGCTTGCCTCCACCCTCCTGGAATCTTTATATGGATGACTCATCCCCTAAGGATGGAAGTGGCGCCAACCTAATCATCAAAATCCCCCAAGGAAAGCGGCATGAGTATGCATTAAAGTTCATGATCAAGACATCTAACAATGAAGCTGAGTATAAGGCCTTAATAGTGGCTGTTGAATTGTGTTACACGGCAGGGGTGGAGTCAGTTCGAGCATTTTCGGATTCTCAACTTGTGGTTAGCCAGCTCAATAGGGAATACGAAGTAAAGGATGACACTACGGCGGCTTACGTCCGATGGCTGCGCGAAGCCACCAAGCCATTGAAGCATTCTCGATAACACACATACTACGGTTGAAGAATCGGCAAGCCGATGCACTATCAAAGCTGGTAGCTCTTTCGAGGACGGGAAGCCAAAACAAATCCGGTGGGAAACTTAGACAGAGAGGAGCATCGATCCTTATGAAATAATTTGGCTGGATAGAAGTTCCAATGGATGGGCCCTATTTGAGCGTAGTTGGCTGACGGTACACTGCCCATGGACTCCAAAAAGGTCAACCGCGTGAAAAGACGGGAAAATTGGTTTGTACTGCATGTGGGATATTATGTAAATGGTACTACACTAGGCACGTTGTTACGCTGCGTAACCCCGAAGATGGGGAAGAAGATACTTGAAGAGCAGCATGAAGGAGTATACGGTTCTCACATCGGTGGGCACGCCCCAGCAATTACCGCAATACGACTGGCTATTACTGGCCTTCCCTACGCTAAGACACTATGAACTTGGTCTGTACCTACGATAAATGCCAGAAGTTCACCCCCATTCAATGACGACCCACTACACCCCTAACACCAATCATCAATCCCGTATTGTTTGCCACTTGGGGCATGGACATAGTGGGGCCCTTCCCTAAAGCCATGGGGTAACACAAGTACCTCTTCATGGCAATGGACTACTTTATAAAGTGGGTAGAAGCTAAGACTGTCACCTCCATTACCACGACCGAGGTCTGGACATTTATTTGGAAAAACATCATCACCCGCTTTGGTGTTCTACGAGCAATGATCTTCAACAATGGGCATCAGTTCGACACGGAAAAGGTCACTGACTACCTTAACACCATGGGGTGTCAAGCTGGTTCATCGTAGTGGCCCACCCTCAGACAAATGGGTCGAGGAGCTACATGGCGCCCTATGGTCCATCCGTACCGCCAAGAAGATGGCTACAAGGGAACGCTATTCATGGTGCCGTTTGGGTCGGAAGCCATGCTGCCTGTTGAAGTAGCGCTCCACACCCATCTCCTCACCACGTTCCAAGAAGAATTTAACAATGCAGCCCTCCGACAGGCTCTTAATCTCCTACCCTCTATTCGAGGTGATGCCCTCCTATGAGAGACACTCAACAAACTGCGAGTCACACGATTCGACAATTGCACAATCAAGCTCCACCCTATTAAGGTTGGAGATTTTGTTCTTTGTCACACAGAAACTATGGCATGCACATGAGAGCACGACAAGCTCATGGCAAATTGGGAAGGCCCATACAAGGTAACAACGCAAGTACGGTCGGGAACATATTGTCTGGAGGCACGTCCATCCCCAGAACCTGCATAGTAGTAATATGCAGAAGTATTATCAATAGCAATCCTTTTCTATTTCAAGATTGATGCAATGTACTGATGCATTTTTCCATTAAATACATCCCCCGCGAAGGCACTTATTGGCCCATTAGCTCCTCCAAAACTGTAGCCCCCTCAAGGGGCTAAGGGTCCTATAACATGGCCTTATGGTCTGTCGCTACACCTTTAGCTCCCAAAAAGAGGCTAAGGGTCCTACAGCACGTCCTACGGGCCGGTCGCTACACCTTTAGCCCCCAAAAAAGGCTAAGGATCCTATAGCAAGTCTTAGGGGTCGGTCGCTATACCTTTAGCACCCAAAAGGGG
The DNA here is from genome assembly GCA_017589665.1 of Selenicereus undatus. NCBI lineage: Eukaryota > Viridiplantae > Streptophyta > Magnoliopsida > Caryophyllales > Cactaceae > Selenicereus > Selenicereus undatus. Next base: position 12,202,929 of record JACYFF010002017.1, on the reverse strand, counting down.
CTAAGGGTCCTGCAGCTCAAACTCAGCAGTCGCTACACATTTAGCCCCCAAAAACGGGCTAAGGGTCCTACAGCTTGCCCTAGGGGCCAGTTGCTACACCTTTAACCCCCAAAAGAGGCTAAGGGTCCTACAGCTTGGCTTCAAGGTCAGTTGCTACACCTTTGGCCCTGCAAAAAGGGACTAAGGGTCCCACAACACGGCCTCGGGGTCGGTCACTACACCTTTAGCCCTCAAAAAGGGGCTAAGGGTCCTACAGCACGCCTCGGGGGCTGGCCGCTATACCTTTGGCCACCAAAAGGGGCTAAGGGTCCTGCATCTCAGTCTAGCGGCCACGGACTTAGGACTTGTTCTTTTACTTTTGGACCAGATATGATGTAAGTGTCAGCAAATGTGCAGAGCGCAAGCAAGCCAAAAACAATAAAAGTAAAGCAACAAGTCCACAAGAATGCAAAGATTTCCAAAACACCCTTTTCATAACTTCCAAGAAGGGGTACACTGAAGGAAAAAGAACGAAAGAGAACAAAGAATGAAGAATATGGAAAGCTTGAGCAGGTTCAGACATCAGGATCTTTGTCATTGCCCCCTCGCCATTACCCTCGATGGGCGTAGTGCTGCCCAAATGTTCAAGATCATCGTCGTCGTCGGATATGTCGTATGAGAAGATGACCTCATTGGGATCTTGTCCAGCTTAGGCATCTTAACGACTGTCCTCAACATATCGGACCTGGGCTTCAAAGAAGCCTTCCCTCTGAAACTCCTTGGGCGCCAGTAGGCCCAAGAGCTCTCAGAAGAAATCTGACCGCTCCTCTTGGCCTTGCTTAAAGCTGGCCACTTTGGCTTTGGTTGTGGCCTCTTCAAGGATCATTTTATTGTTCTCCAGTTGAACATGGGCCTCCTTAAGGTAGGAGGTTAGATCTGCCTTCTCCTTGGCCCAATTTTCTTTTCTCGCACCTAGGTAGACCGGGTCAAGTTGAGGGTCGAGTCATGAGGGTCATTAGATAAGATTTTCTCAATCCTGACCCTACCCGACCCTCATGAAGGTCGGCATGCCTCTGACCTTAACCCTGACCCTGCGGTTACACTCTAGTCATCGGGTCATACCCGACCCTCAAACCTCTCGATATAGAAAATGAAAATTTTCACTAAATTTTCTTTTTATTATGAAGGTCAACATTGAACATCTTACAAAATGAAAGGTCAAATGATAACATAATGCTCCAACGAAATGTATCGCAACTACAAACACTCTAATGCGTAATTTAGTCATTAAACCAATAGACTGATTAGTTCACTAAAATGACTACTCCAAACATCAAAGAGGGAGCATTAGAAGATTACAAACCTTTCAGATTTGGTGAGATGAATGAGAGGGAAGATGCCAAAGGCAGATAGGAAAGTGAAAGCAAAAAAGTTTTTAACAAATGAAACCGAAAATATCTTATTTTTATTTTAATTTTTAACTTTTTTTTAAAAAAAGTGAGGGTTAGTGGGTCGGCTTCGAGGATCAAAACCTTTACCCAAGCCTGACTCTCATCATAGTCGGGTACCTTCAATTTAAGGGTCAGGGCAGGTCGGAGACAAAAAAGACTGACACTAACCCTTGTTTTTGAGGGTCGCGTCGAGGCAGGTCGTGCGGGTTCCTAACTTGTTAATCAGGTCTACTATCAGGCCTCTTTCTCCTTCTTTAATGTTTCCCAACGGTGCTTATATTTGGCCGCCGAGTCTTCAGCCCCCTCCTACAGCTGTCGAACTTTCTCCTCCATGTTAGATAGAGAAGGGCCGATATCATCCCCTTAAGGACCTGAGAAAAACCATGAGGAAAACGCAAAAAATTGGATTAGATTGCGGAATTTGAAGAAGAAATAACAAGGTCGCGGAAAGGAAAAAACTCTTCATACCTCAGCCACCAACAGGTGGTCCTTAGAAAGTTTTGGGCAGGTTGAGGATGCCGCAGGCATCAGCCCCCAAGATTGCACAAGCTTTTCCACCAACTCTCACTTGGCGGACGGGTCGGCCTATAGAAAATTAGCCACCGACAAATGGCTACCTCGAGCTAGGGGTGGAGATGGCTTCGTAGGTGGAGCAAGCTCTTCCTGACGAACAGATCTCCCAGATTTCTCGGCCTCCATCAGTTCAAGCTGAGGGACCTCACGTCTCTGGGGAGTCGGGGTTGACAACACCTGACCGCTCAGAGTGTCTAGCCGCAACCTTTTTCGTGCAGCAGAAGGGGCAAGGTTGACTGCTACGGTTAGTACCTTCCCCCGGTGCGGTATCACCTTGGGCACCTACGCAATAAGAATAAGAGCCAAGCATAGACACTCAAACAATACAAGGAAGCAAGCAGCTATTACTCACCCTCTTGGCCTAGGTCTTGACCGCTCCTTTTCTAGCCATTAGGCGACATCTACCTCAGTCAGGAACATTGCCCCAGGCAGCTGTCCTATAAAGAAAGAGGAAGTCATACTTCTAATTCTTTATCTTTCACTTCTCTATAGTTATCATATAGCCCTTTTGGTTGTTAAAAGTGTACCAACCAGTGTCCCCCGTCTCACTAGGTGCCTTTTTCACCATGTGCACCAATCCGAATGCTTGTGCTGAGAAGGCAGCTTCCTCAGCTCACAGACCGCCACGAACGAACAAATATTGTGCCACGACATGGGTACTATCTGAGCTAGCGCTAACTCATACTTATTGAAAATCTCCAAAATTACTTTGTGGAGAGGGAACCTCGGACCATAAGTCAGGGCCGCCTAATAGATCGCGATATAGCTTGGGGGAGGCTTATTAATAGTCGTGTCAGTGCCTGGGATTATGAACTTATAACCTGCAGGAAGTAAATACTTTTCTTCCAGGGCAGCCTTTTCAAGGATCGCATGAGCTTTGGGTTGGCAACGTGAGTGCTCGACCCATCCCAAGGATCAGAATAGTTGGGCGCTCCTGGGAAGCGCGTCCATTCCATGACGACCTCGTGAGACGGGTTCTCCTCGGGTCGACTTCTCTTGGCCTGTGGGGTCAAAGAGCTAAACCCTAAGGAAGGCACCTTGCCCTCTTGTCCAGATGAACTAGAACTAGTAAAACATACCCCAAGGTGTCACTATGAAGACTCAGAAGGAGAGTAAGAGTTACCTTCAGTATATCCCTCAGCCATGAGCGGATCGGGAGTCCTTAAATGGACAGTAGTCTTTGTCCTTATCAACCTGCATTCCTGGACATCAGTCATGTGGGAAACAACCACATCTATTTTCCATGGATAAATAACTTCCTCCTTAATACTAAGAATGTTAGGAGTAGAGGAGTACTCGCGACTAAACCATGAAGGAGTGTCGAGCTCCTATATCGGCATGGCATGAGGAACTTTTTTAAGTTCCCTAAACTGGTTCTTTGAGGGAACGCATGCCAACACCCGTCCATCAATTAAGGTCGGGAGGCTCAGAAACTGATGGTGACAGCCATCCATCCGGGGGCCAACCGACCTCTCAGGGATGGTCCTGCTCGATGAACTTGAGGAAGACTTAATTAAATAATACAATACAAATACAACCTTCAAGTGAGGTATGAAGGCATGTACAGGCAAAAATTGAAAAGGATAGAAGCAGAGATTGAAGAAAGAGAGATTGAAGATACACACAACCCCTTTAAAGATTCAAAGGAAGAGTTTGAAGATGCTATAGTGAATTTAAAGGAGAATGAGAGAGGAAGTAAAGTCTCTCTCTTTAGAAAACCCGTTTCTCTCTCTAAGAGAGTTAAGGGCGTGTTGAAATGACCTCCCCCCAAAGAACCCAACTCCTTTTACACAAGAGAAGAGTATGGAGAGGCAGGGGCGACATGCCCCCTCGGTGCTTGAAGGGCCAGAATGCCACTTTAATCCATAATACGTGGCATCCAAACACACGTAATCGCCTAGTACACCGATAGGCCCCAGGAAGCTAAAGGTCCTTTAGCATGACCTACGGGCCGGTCGCTACACCTTTAACTCCCAAAAAAGGGGCTAAGGGTACTATAGCACGACCTAGGAGCCGGTTACTACACCTTTAGCCTCCAAAAGAGGCTGAGGGTCCTTAAGCACGGGGGCTGATCGCTATACCTTTAGCCCCCAAAGGGCTGATGATCATATAGGTACCGCCTAGGGGTTGTCCGCTATACCTTTAGCCTTTGAAAGGCTAATTATCCTAAAGCATAACCTACGGGTCGGTCGCTACACCTTTAGGCCCCAAGGGGCTAAGTATCATATGAGTATGTCCTAGGGGTCGATCGGTACACATTTAGCCCCCAAGGGGCTAATTATCCTATAGCACGGCCTAGGGCCCATACCCTCAGCCCCCAAGGGCTTGAGGATCGTATAGGTATGGCCTGGGGGCTGCACGCTACACATTTAGCCCCCAAGGGGCTGATTATCCTATAGCACGACCTAGGGGCTGGTCGCTCTGCCTTTAGCCCCCAAGTGGCTGAGGATCCTATAGGTACGACCTAGGGGCCGTCTGCTACACCTGTAGCCCCCAAAAGCTTGATTATCCTAAAGCATGGCCTAGGGGCCGATCGCTATACCTATAGCGCCGAATGGGCTGATTTTGTTGTAGCACGGCCTAGGGGCCAGTCACTATTCCTTTAGCCCCCAAGGGGCTGAGGATCATATAGGTATGTCCTAGGGGCCGTCCGCTACACCTGTGTGAAAACATTGCAGGAAAAAAGAATGTAAAAACATTGATAAAGAAACTAAGTCCCTGTGTACAAGGACAACACTTCATTACCATTGCAGGTAATTACAAGACAACCTTATGGAAGAAAGAACGAAACAAAGAAGCAAAGCTACAACAAAGGCTATGACTACTCATCATCACTAGAAGCAGGTGGGGCACCACTGGACCCCTCGCTCTCCTCTTGACCACCCGTTGACTTAGGCCTCACTCCTAGATCGACCTATCTATGGTAGTGTGCCCACATAAGGGTGTGCCTATTGAGCTGCAGCCAAGCTTCAAAGATGAACCATCGAAGACCTTCAAGGGCCGACTTCAAGTACTCAACCAGATCCCTGCTCAAGAAGCCCAACTCCGAAGCCTCATTGACCACCATAGCATAGAAGATGGCCTTGACCATCTCGAAAATGTGGAACTCAAATAGGGTGAATCCGGATATAGATATTGGTAATTCTTCGGAAGTGGTCGAGAAGGGTGTGCGACCCCCTTAGGTGCCAGTTGAAAGTTTCCTCAACATGATCGGCCATCTCCTCAGTACTAAGAAAGTAGGGAAACACTATGATGGAGAAAAGGGGAGAGTCTCTCTCTCTCTGGAAAACCTGTTTATCATTCTAAAAGGGTTTAGAAGCATGATCAAGTGACCTCCCAAAAAGAGTTCAACTTTATCTTTATAGAGACAAGCAGGGAGAGGAAAGGATGACACGCCTCCAAAGTTGTTACAGAACCAGAATGCCACTCAGCCCCTGCCACGTGGCATCTAAACACTTATGATCTCCTCTGAACATCTATGGCTCCCCAAAAAGGGCTCCAGGTTCTAAAGTTCGACCAAAGGGCCGAACATTACACTTTTAGCCAACAAAAGGGGTTGCTGGTCCTACAGCACAGCCTAAGGGCTGGCCACCATGGTTTTGCATCCCCACGTAGTCGAGAATTCTACAACTAGGCCTAAAGACCGGTCATTACAACCATGGCCCCGGAACTCGAGCCTGTAACACCCCTCTACCCCTGAGAGATGTCACACCGCGAGGATCCCCCAAGGGAGACCCCTAAGGCTCTTGTGACTAGAGATTTCTTTTTTTTTTTTTTTTTACCTAACTTGAAGTTAGTGAGGGAATTTCTAGAACCAAAGTGCAAGAGTTCTACCCATAATTGCAACGTTTGTAATATTTTCATTGCGAACTTAAAGGGGTACCTGTGATATTACAACAATATTCGAAGGAAACTAGGACTTTCCCCACGAGTCACACACTCGTGGTTGAGGCATATGCCTTTACAAACAGTGGTTCAAATAATTTACATAGATTGTGACCCAACCCAAAGCCAACTATATGCTTACTATTTCCATTCCATCTTACGTTTCATCAACCAAAATAGGAAGATAAGCAGCTTCACAAAACACAGCTTCATAGGAACACTTTCAGAAACGACTAGTAGTCCTAAGTCAAATAGCATACATGGTCTTTCATTCGTCACCTGAGGAAGAAGGGGAAAGGAAATGGAGTGAGCCACCACATGCTCAGTGAGTGTTCCTCCACCCCTTAAAACAAAACCATTTACAGGCAATATTACTCATACTAGCCACGTATTAAGCATTTACGTATTACTAATTATCACATCAGGCTACCTGACAGACTTGTAGATTATTTCTTTGTCCAATATCCATTCATTTAGGAGAAATGCTTTCATTCATAGAGCTTTAAACATGCTAGAAGCTTTCTTACTCAATTCATGCATTTTTAAACAGACATGTTTGATATATTATGAGGATGAGACCACATGTTACTTGAATCCACATTCAACTGTGCTTAGGAATCATTCATAGAAAGCTTCCTTTCTTTCTTTAGAAACACTTTTCTTAACCTCTTGAGGTTCACATTATTAAAAGAGATTTCTTTCATATCGATCATATAACGACCCTTATAAGGTTTTCACATTTCATTTCATATGGCCTCTTTTGGCCCATAAAAACTTTCTTTCCTTTCGAAACACTTAAAATGGCAAAAGCCAACTACTTTTCTTAGCTTAGTAGGAAAATACTTCTGGCATAAGATCATTACAGGGTGCTGATTGGCTGAGATCTATTCTGAACCCCATAGTGAGACCTAACACTCACGCCAAGGTCTTACTCCCAGGATGACTACATATAACATATTGGACCATTACATTACCCTCGTCAGGGTCTTCTAGGGTTTCCTAGTACCAGGACTTATCCCATAGGCTAACATCATTCATATCATATTGTTTGAAGCATATTATCTTAGCCAATTTAAAGCATATGGGCCATAACAGCTAATAATTTTGCTGTCTCTCACAGCGAAATCCCCTTTTCATACATCACATTCCCTTTTTATTTAAATTCTTTAGGGATTCCCCTATTCAAGCGAGTTCACTCCCAAAACTGTGTTCGTATATTTGAAATAGGCCATTGACTATTAATAGTTATAGCTACTATTGTTTTGAAGCACAAGAAATGTCCTTTCTCAAAACAACACCTTCACACACATAATGCATCTTAATAAGATAAAAGGCAAGGGATTTACATGTATCACATTCAAGCACTTCATAATCATTTCAATAGAATGAGCAACACATGGCCTTGCAATCCACACGATTGCAATTAATTCACAACCGAGGCTCCCTCCCTACAAGCACTGACCACAGAGATCCTCGAACCACTAATAGTTCTACCTCAAACCATCCATCTATCAACTCAGTTTTCAATTCATTAATCATAACATATTATCATGCTAGCTTATAAAGAGAAGTGTAATAGGGTTATACACTCACCTGGGTAAGCAGCGCCATCCAGCAGTGCGCTACCGTAAGCATACATACATACATACATACATACTTACATACACACACACACACACACACACACACACACACACACACACACACACATATATATATATATAACCACATCCATATATATAACTATAATACCTTAATTTGAAATGACACTTAACGAACCAACTTAACAAATCAAGCATGAATCCTGTTGATTCTAAGCATTCTTGTTTCATTTTGAAGCCACTAAACGAGCATGAATTGACTACGAGTACATATATGTCGATTCGGGGCATTTATAGTTTACTTCAAAGTTATTAAACAAACATGAATTAACTAAGCATACATATATCGATTCTAAGCATTTATAGTTTACTTCGAAGTTATTAAACGAACATGAATTAACTAAATATACTTGAATTGATTCTAAACATGCATAATCCATTTCGAACTAAATTTTCTGGCATGTATTAACTTAACATATTCGAATCAATTCTAAAGATGCATAATCCATTCCGAAATATATTTTCAGGCATGTGTTAACTTAACATATCCGAATCGATGCTAAACATGCATAATCCATTTCAAACTAAATTTTTAGGCATGTATTAACTTAACATATTCGAATCGATTCTAAACATGCATAACTCATTTTGAACTAAATTTTCAGGCATGTATTAACTCAATATACTCGATTCGAATCTAAACATGCATAATTCACTTCGAAGTAATTTTCAGGCATGTACTCCTTCTAACTTAACATGCACAGTTTCTCATCACATAATCCATGAAATTAAGTAAACCTAAGCTGACATGCATCATTGTTTAGGCTAAAATGTTTTCGAATGTAATAATAGGTTAGGAGGGGAAGAACACTTACTTGAATTAGCTTAATTTCAACTCAATTAGCAGCAAATGCACGCCCTAATGCACTGAACTCAGAACCCCACCCGTGTACTTGCGAAACCAAAACCCTAGCTCTCGATTTGGTGACGTTTGTGGCTTATTTGGGGTCAAATTCAACTCCTAAATTTATAGAGGTGGTCGACGGTGGTGTGGGTAGCCGGATTCCTGCACGTGGGTGGTTGAATTGGGGCGAACGACGTGTGTTCTTTGGGTTACTCCAGCTGTGAGAAGTGGGGGAGGAAGATTGGCGGTGGTAAGCGGCTGGTGACGAGTGGGTAAGGGGCCGATGGTCACCTTATCTCGCCGGCGACGCATGCTGGTCGGCGGTGAAGCTAGACGGCTGACGGTAGTAGCCTGCGAGAGGAGGAAGAGAAGCATAGGGGAGAGATAGAGAGGGGGGTCGGGGTTCAGGTTCTGGTACCCAAAAATTAGCCCCACCCCTCATTTTACTTAATTCGTTTTTGTCTTTTTTTTTTTGTTCCAAAAGCCACACTAATTAAATCCTGTTCCCAAATTCATTATCGTTCGGTCTAAGCTCGGGTTGAAATGCCTTACGACTGGCATCGTACTTAAACTTCAAGAATCGAATAAGTAAAACGAAAAACAATTTTAAAAACTCGGGTTAGCATCGAATCAATAATTTTATAAATAAATAACATCAATAATAACATTAATAATATAGTCATTCTTTTTAGTGAAATTAATTGTTAAGAATGCACACAGTTGACGTAATACCCTTGTTGAAAAATAATTCAAATGCGAATTCATAAATTTAGCAACTGAAGCAATTAGTGAGCAATAGAATGAAAGTGCGACCCCTACACTCTTCCCCCCTTAAAAGAATTTCGTCCTCGAAATTGCTTACCTGATAGAAATAGCACGGGATATTTTTCACGCATTTCGCTTTCTAACTCCCAAGTTGCTTCTGTCACCTTGTGATGTTTCCATAACACCTTAACATACGAAATGCTCCTGTTTCTGAGCTTCTTCTCCATTTTCTCCAAAATTCAAATGGGTTCTTCTACATAGGTGAGATTCTCCTTGACTTGTAGGGGTTCATATTGGATGACATGATCTGGATCTGGGATGTATTTTCGAAGACTAGATACATGAAATACGTCATGAATGCCTTGCAATGAGGGTGGTAAGGCTATTCGATACGCGACCGGTCCCACTTTCTACAGAATCTCAAACGGTCCAATGAACCTTGGGCTCAGTTTTCCTTTTTGTCTAAATCTTATGCTCCCCTTGAGTGGGGACACTTTTAGAAATACAAGGTCTCCAATTTCAAATTCTAGTGGCCTTTGCGTATTATCCGCATAGCTCTTTTGCCTATTCTGGGCGACTTGTAGCCTATTGCGGATTGTCTTGATTATTTCGTTCGTCCGATCGATTCACTCTACCTTGGAGTGTTCTCTTTATCCTACTTCATCCCAACAAATAGGAGTTCTACAACGTTTACCATATAATGCCTTAAAAGGCGCCATGCTTATACTGGCGTGGTAACTATTATTGTACGCAAACTCGACCAGAGGCAGGATATGATCCCAAGTCCCAGTGTAATCGAGTGCACAGGGTCTAAACATATCTCTAGGGTTTGAATGGTTCTTTCAGATTGCCCGTCCGTCGGAGGGTGGAAGGTCGTACTTAAACCCAGTTCTGTGTCCATTGCTCTTTGAAAACCATGCCAGAAGCGGGATACGAATTCGGTATTACGATCTGACACAATACTAAGTGGCACACCACGCAATCTGACTATCTCCTTAATGTACAAATTAGCCAACTGCTCAGAGGTGAAAGTGGCCTTAATGGCTAAGAAATGTGCGGCCTTGGTAAGTCGGTCAACTATAACCTAAACACTGTCATGTTGTTTGATGGTTTTTGGCATTCCAATCATAAAATCCATGGTAATGTGCTCCCATTTCCACACCGGGATTGGCAAGGGTTGTAGTAGTCCTCCAGGTTTCTGATGCTCGGTTTTCACCCTTTGGCATGTAAGACATCGAGCCACGTAGTCCGCGATGTCCCTTTTCATCCCATTCCACTAATAATGGGTTTCAAGTCATGGTACATCTTCGTACCTCCAGGGTGAGTAGCAAGTGTGGAATTGTGCACTTCTTTTAACAAGTCCTTTTTGAGAGCTGTTGTGTTTGGTACACAAAGTCTATTCCCATGCAAAAGTACTTCATTTTGGATTGAAAATTCCTTATTCTTTCCTTCTTCCACCCCTTTACTTATCTTTATAAGTTCAAGGTCATCCTTTTGACATTGCTTAATTTGCTCAATTAGTGGCAAAGCGATTTGAAGTGCTGCTAAGTAGCTTTGATTTCCTTGTGGTACTACCTTTATTTGTAGCTCGTCCAGCTCTTTCAGGAGCCTCTTTTGTTGCGTAAGTAGGTAGGCTATAGGTCCAGTGGACTTTTTACTCAATGCGTCAGCCACCACATTTGCCTTACCAGGGTGATATTTGACCTCCACATCGTAATCTTTCAAGAGTTCTAACCATCTTCTTTGCCTCATGTTCAACTCTTTCTGAGTAAAAATGTATTTCAAGTTCTTATGATCAGTATATACCTCGCACCTTACTCCATAGAGGTAATGTCTCCAGATTTTCAAGGCAAATACAACTGCAGCCAATTATAGGTCGTGCGTTGGATAGTTTTCCTCGTAAGGCTTCAATTGGCAAGAGGCATAGGCAATGACTCTGCCCTTTTGCATTAGAACGCATCCCAATCCTCTCTTGGATGCATCCTTGTAAATTACAAACCCTTTGCTGCCTTCAGGTATTGCTAGTATTGGTGCAGATACTAGTCACCTTTTTAGCTCCTGAAAGCTATCTTCGCACTCCTTTGTCCAACCAGATTTGCTGGTCTTTCGAAGTAGTTTGGTGATAGGTAAGGCCAATTTAGAAAATCCCTCTACAAATCTTCGATAGTAGCCAGCCATACCTAAGAAGCTTCGTACTTCGGAGACGTTTGTGGGTCTTGGCCAATTTACAATGGCCTCTACCTTTGTTAGGTCTACCAATATGCCATCTTTGGTCCCTATATGTCCCAGAAATTACACCTTTTCTAACCAAAATTCGCACCTTTTAAGCTTAGTATATAGCTTGTGGCCTTCTAGGGTTTTCAACACCATTCATAAGTGGTTTGCATGTTCTTCCCTGGCCTTAGAGTACACCAAGATGTCATCGATGAATACCGCTACGAATTTGTTGAGGAAGGGCTTAAAGACCCTGTTCATCAAGTCTGTAAAGAAGGCAGGAGCATTTGTTAACCCAAATGGCAACACCAAGAACTCGTAACGCCCATATTGAGTGCGAAAGGCGGTTTTAGGCACATTTTCCTTCTTAATCTTCAACTGATGGTACCCCGATCTCAAATCGATTTTTGAGAACACCGAAGCACCGGCCAACTAATAAAACAAGTCGTCAATTCTAGGAAGTGGGTATTTATTCTTAACTGTCACCTTATTTAGCTCTCGATAGTCGATACATAACCCCAAACTTCCATCTTTCTTTTTCACAAAAAGCACCGATGCTCCCTAGGTTGAAACACTAGGCTGGATTAACCCCTTGTCTAGTAACTCCTACAATTGAGTTTTCAATTCCTTCAATTCAGTAGGTGCCATTCGATAAGGTGCCTTGGATATTGGGGCAGTTCCAGGTACAAGTTCAATGGTAAATTTGATTTCTTGGTCGAGTGGTAGCCCCAGTACTTCCTGGAATACCTGTGGGAACTCCCTTACTACTGGAATCGCATTCAGGTCTAGGTCATTTGGTTCTGTGGCCTCAATTGCACATAGATAACCTTGACATCCTTTCCTCAGCATCTTGAATGCTTGTATAGCAGATACAGTTAGAATGGTCACTTGGTGGCCACTTCCCTTAAAGGTCACTTTTTCTCCATCAGGGGCCGAGAAGGTAACCAACTTCTTTATGCAGTCAATAGTAACTTTATGCTTAGTTAACCAGTCCATCCCTAGAATAACATCCCAACCTTGTATATCCAGTTGTACTAGATCTACAGGACGAACTCTCCCTTCTAACTGAACAGTACAGTTTTGAAGACAACATCAATGTAGTAGGTAGATCCAAAGGGAGTGGTCACATATAGTTGCACATCCATCTCATTAGGCTTGCTGGCGAGCTTCTTTGCAAAGACAAGATTCACAAAAGAATGTGTGGCACCCGAATCAAATAAAAGATGAGGATAAAGATGATTGCTAAGAATGGTACCTGATACAGTGACAGTGGGGTCATCTGTCCCTTCACCTCCCAGAGAAAACACTCGGCCACCTACTTGTGGCCTTTTTCCACCTCAATTGCCTCCCGTGCCTGAACCTTGTAAGTTGCTTTGTTGATTCCACGCCTTCTAGGGGCAGTTTGCAATCTTGTGGTCCACAGCACCACACCCATAGCATTCTTGTGTACCATATCTACACTAACACGAATGCAAACGCCCACACTGGTTGCACGGTTCCATTTCCTGCCTCGGTATGGCTTGTTTTCCTTTGCCCTGATTGTTGAAGTTCCTGAATTTATTGTTCCCCTGAGCATTGGATCCTCTTGGGCCAAATTTTCTTTTGGCTAAGCCTATTTGCTAGCTCTCAGCTTCAGTTTCTTCTATGACCCGACCTATTTTTACTGCCATCTGATACATTTCTTGAAAGTTGGTAAAAACATGTCCTGTTATCATTCGCTTGATTGGTCCCTTAAGGCCTTGTTCTAAGTGATCCATTTTCATCTCCTCAGTGGCGACCTGATTGAGTGCAAAGCGGCGGAGTTCATTAAACTTTGTCGCGTACTCCGTCATACTCATTTATCCTTACTTCAAACGTAAAAACTCTTGTTCCTTTGCCCTCTTTATGTCTCGGGGATAGTATTGCCCATCCATCAAGGTTTTTAACTGTTCCCAAGTTAAAGTTGGTTCACCAGCTCGGGGTTTAACAGTACCCCACCAGAACTTAGCCTCCTTTTTAAACGGGTGGGTTGCCAAATGCACTTTAGAGCCTTCGGGATAGTCCATCACCTCAAATAAGTTCTCCATTGTTCTTAAACATTATTTATACATAAAGGCATCTGTCCCACCACTAAACTTTGGTGGTTTCAGCTTGTTGAATTGGCAGATCATTTCTAAGGCGATTGGCTCAGCCACCGGTTCCCTTCGAGGAGGCATTGGCTACACAATTGTTTATGCAAAGTTGCTTAGTTTTCGTGCATAAAAATAGATTTGTGTTAGGGCCACACTATTGTTTTACTGCCGATCAGTTGTTCTAGTTG
>JACYFF010002017.1:12152668-12163706 GCA_017589665.1 Selenicereus undatus | reverse complement strand
TATATATATATATATATATATATATATATATGCATATTTGTATATATATTTTTTTTGCACAAAAATGGAAGTCTATTAAACACAGAACAAATTGTACACGCCTATGCTCTTTTTCCACTACTGTATCTCCTCCTATATTATGTGCGATTAGTAATCAATGCATGAGGCGTATTTTTGTCTCTGCTGATGTGGTTGCAGCACCCTATTTGTGATCTATCTCTCTATCTTGTTTAGAACTTGCTAGCTAGGGTAAACTTTTCTGCTAAGGGTCCTTATGTTTCTGGCAAGGCAAATGTTGTACAACACTGCATTTGTGAGAGGACACATCATGTTTCTCATTTTCCTTAGCATCTTCAAATGGGTTAGGGATTTTACAAAAGTCTCCATCCCATCCACTTGTATTTGTATCTTCCATTCTGCGAGAAACTTGTCCCAGATATCTTTGGCATAATGGCAATCAAAGAGCAGGTGCTCTTGTGTTGCAATACTCTGCTGGCACTGCCCACACTCAATAGAAGGCACTTGTGTGATCCTCCCTAGCCTATGAAGAACAGGTAGCTTGTGATGCATAAATAACCATACTGTAAGTGAATACCTGGGGATGCTTACTCTATTCCATACCATTTTTGTCTAGTTTAGGTTGCTAGCTGTTTGGGTCAGCCATCTATATCCTTGCTTGACAAGGTACTCACTTTTAGGATATGTCCTGAATCTCTCCTTTACCTTCAATAACTTCTTCCAATACCAGCTTGTGTCACTCTTAGGGGTATAATTCAACCAGTCCCCTCCTCTTAGGTACCTCCCATGAACCCATTTGACCTATAAATTGTCTTTTTTCACGGCTATTGCCCACACCAGTTTTACCACACAAGCTATGTTCCATAGGTTCAGGCTTTTCACCCAAAACCCCCTTGCTTCTTTGGGGTGCAAACCTTATCCCAAGCCATATATGGAGTTCTTTTGTAATGCTCACTTCCTCCCCATAAGAAGTTTCTGCAAATTTTGGTAACCTGATTAATCACCTCCTGTGGAAGGATGAAGACTTGAGCCCAAAAATTGAACATCCCAAATAAGACTGTGTTGATTAAAACCAGCCTCCCAGCATATGATAAATGCCTTGATGACCATACCAGTATTTTTGCAGTAATCTTTTCCACCAGGAGTCTGCATTCCCCCTTTGTGAGCTTGGTTGCAGTAATTGGCATCCCCAAGTAAAGTACCTAAATGGAAGTTTGCCTTCTATAAACCCTATAATGTCGAAACACTCTTGATGGAGTTGCGTATCCTCCCCCCCAAAAAACAATGCTGGATTTCTCCATGTTTGCTTTAAGACCTGTGTAGTGAGTAAAGCTCTGGAAAGCCCTCATCAAGATTTCAAGGGATTGGGGGTGGGCCTTGCAGAAGATGATTAAGTCATCTGCAAACATAAGATGGGTAAGACCCAACTTCTTGTAATGAGGATGGAAAGCAAACCGCTGCTGCAGGCTAGCCATTTTGAACAAACTGGAGAGATATTCCATACTTAGAACAAACAACAGTAGGGATAGAGGTTCTCCTTGCTTTAATCCCCTCTTGCCTTCAAAAAATTCACCCTATTCTCCGTTGATGCATATTGCAAACTCCACTGAAGATTTACATTTCATGACCCGTTGTATAAAGAGAGGTGGAAATTTGAGGACATATAGGAGTCCTTTGATAAACTCTTAGTGGACAGAGTCGAAGGCCTTATGCAAATCAACCTTCATTATATAGCTAGGGGGGTATGCTTTCTATTGTAACCTCTGGCAAAATCTTGGCAAAGCACCACATTGAATAATAACTCTCTACCTTTGACAAAAGCTCCTTGTCCTTTATCAATAATGTGAGGTAGGACCTCCTTAAGCCTGCTGCATATGAGCTTGGTGATGCATTTGTACACAGTGTTGCAACATGAGATTGGTCTAAAGTCTTGGGCTTTTTCAAGATTAATAGTTTTTGGTAGCAAGATAAGCTTGGTTTGGCCAAAAAAATTAGGTAAATGCCCTGTTGAGAAGAACTAATTTATAGCATTACATACCAATGGTCCAATATCATTCCAGCATGCTTTGTAGAATCCACTACTAAACCCATTAGGGCGAGGAGACTTGTGATTAGGTATAGAGAAAAGCACCTCCTTGATATCATTGTTGCTAAAGGGTTTGTAGAGCTAAACTTGCTGTTCTAGTGTTAGGGATAGCCCTGCTTCTATAACCAATGGGTCCCATTTGTTCTGTGGTACTATATCCTCCCCAATAAATCGTGATAGAAACATGTCATAACCTCTGAAACTGCCTTAAAGCCTTCCACCCTTTGGCCATTAGTGTCTCTTATGTGAAAGATAAATGTCATTGCCTTCCTTTGTTTAATTCTGGCCATGAACATTCTTGTGCATTCATCCCCTAAACCAATCCATTCAGCTTTGCTCTGCTGTTGCATGAGAGATATTGTTGAGTGGTTGATTGAGATATATTTATCTCTAACCTGTGACTCTTGTTGGTCCAGCTCTGTGTTGAGAGGGTCATTATGCAAAATGGATTGAATCTGTGTGAGATCAGCCCTAGCTTTGGCTTACTGTGTATAAATATCTGCATATTTACTTTTGTTAAGCTGTTTGAGGGGATGCTTCAAATTTCCAAGCACCTGCTGGAGCTTCTTCAGTTGTGATCCCCTATGAGATTGATCCAGCCCACCCTTAACAATATCCTTGAATTCCTGGTCCTTAGCCCATATATCACAGAAAAAGAATGTATTCTTGGATTTAGGGAGATGTGGAAAGCTAAGGATGACAGGGGTGTGATCTGACAGGCCCTGTGCCTTGAGCAGCACATGTGTGTATGCAAATGCTTCATACCATAGCTCATTTTGGAGGGCTCTATCTATCTTTGACCAAATTGTCTTGTTGGTCCAAGTGGAAAAACGTCCTTCATAGTTGAACTCCTGTAGGTTGCAATGCAGAATACATTTGGGAAAATCTTTAGTTTCCCCATCATGAACTTCAACCCCTCCAATTCTATCTGGAACTGAGTTGAAATCACCAAGTAAGCTCCAAGGACCCTCCAGAGATTGGGAAGTTGTCTTAATGTTTTCCGCAAGAGGAAGTCTTTGTTCCTCTAAATTTTTCCTATGGACAAATGTAACAAAAAATTTCTTGGTTGTGGACAAATAAACTACCTCCCAATGAATCAGCTGGTCTGCCATGTGCAATAAATTAAAATAATAATGTCTAGGGTGCCAGCTTATAATTATTCTGACCCTTTCCTCTGCATTTGCATTATGAATCCAGCTCTAGTTTGGACATATTTTCCCCATCACTGGTGCAATATTCTGAGCCTTTATTTTAGTTTCCAAGAATCCTACCAATCCTGCTTGTTGCTGCTGCAAGAAGATCTTTATGTCCTCTTGCTTATTAGGGCTATTCATGCCCCTCACATTCCAGCTTAAAATTCTATCGATTAGGGGTGTGGTGCTCTTCCCCTCCTTTTGCTTGAACTTCTTCCTCTTCCAGTAAAACGATAAATGTGTTGGCTGTCAGCTTCTCAATTGCAGGTGTGCTTTGCCCCGCATTTCTGATGCTTTGATGTCTCGCAGTATGCCTTGTAATTGGATGGAAATCTTCCTCACCATTTTTCTCATGCACTTCTGCTTGTTGGTGTTGACTTTGAGATGTTACCTATGCTGCTTTAGCTCTCCATTCCTGTCTTTGAGAGACAATTTTTCTACACTCCTCTCTTGTGTGTCCAAACATTCTGCAGTGTGTGCATTTAATTGGCCTCTACTCGTATACCACCTTTTGTCTGATGATGACATCTTTTTCATTTGCAAATTTAATGAATTCAGGGAAATGTCACTCTAAAGGCATTTCCACTAGCAAACAAGCATATTTCAGCATGGATTTTTCTTTTGTGTACTTATTTGTCTTTAGTGGGATGCCAACGATGCTTCCTATCTTACTGAGGCTTTGCATACCACAGTATTTGATATCCAATTCATGAAGTTGAATCCATATTGGTAGTGAGGTGATGGTATCAATGTTCATGTCCATGTCGGGGTTCCATGCCTTCACAATGAAAGGTTTCTGGTCAAAATGAAATACACCCTTTTGGGCCACTACCATTGCATCCTTGAGCTCACTAAACCTCACTAGGTAAAGCCCTTTTTTAATCAACAACACTTTGTCAATCTCATATCCTGTCCACAATCTTCTGACAAATCCATCAATTACCTCAATTGGTGGATTTGCTCCTAGCACACAATAGAGTACTGTATTATGCCAGTAAGCAATTTCATTGGCAACATCTTCTTTAACCAATTTAGCACTAGGGTTGTTCATTGGTCCAGGACCGAACCGGACCGGAACGGCCTGGACCGAAAAACGAAGAAGGCGTTATGGGCGGACCGAAGACCGGACCGAGCCCTTGTCGGTCCTGGACCAGACCGCTTGGGGACCGAAATCAATTTGGCCTTCCTGCCCTTCCATTTTATTCCATGTTCACTTATTGCTTTGGTGCTGTTTCATGAATGAACAGTTAAGCACATTATCTTATGCACACAAATGACACTAATTTACCAAACCAATACATAAATACATTGAAACACACAAATGACAAATCTAGAGCAAGTAAGCTACTTTGAAAGGAAAAAAGTTTAATACAATAATACATCACCAACTAAACCTGAAAATTAATTACATATTTACATTACATGACCAAAATTTTAAAAGTTCAACATAATGCTCTTCAGTTCTTTAATCTTTAATCAAAGTCTCAAAGTGAGTCAATCAAGTGACCCAATCTTCAAATCAATGCCGATGCAATTCCATATTTGAAACCATCGTCTTGGACTTGTTCCTTGCAAGAATATGCCGCGCTCTCAAATGTTCAACTAATTACTCAAGTAATGTATGAAATAAATTAAAAATCGAGTTAGTATATGCAAACCAACAATTAATTTAGCAACAAAAAATAACAAAGACACTAAGATAGTAGTATAATGTAAAATAAACACAATTAAAAGAAAATTACCTCCATATTAATTGTTCAAGGTATCGCCCACATCAATGACATTATCCTTAACACTCAATTTACCAAGATCTGAAATAAACAATTAAAAGAACAAAAACTTAAAAGTTAGAACATGTAATCGTATAAAATGCTTAAACCAAATTAAAAAAGAAATAAAAAATTGAATATTACCCTTGTCCAACTCCCACAATTCATCAAAGTAGTCCTCAATATCTAATCTACTGCTTGGCCTAAGCCAGTCCTGTGCACATATGAGAGCTTGAACCATCTTTACAATGAAACCAAACAAACTTCATAAGTTAGCAAAAGATAAAAAAAAGTAATAAATTTAAAATATGATACAAAGAAACATACTAATTAATCAATTACCTCTGGAGTTAAAGAAGTTCTAAATGAATCAAGAGTACGTCCTCCTGCACTGAATGCCGACTCCGATGCGACCGGAGAAACAGGCACGACTAGTACATCACGAGCCATACGGGCAACCACAGGATATCGAGGACCATGTATTTTCCACCATCCCAACACATAATCCCCTACTTCATGCTCGTCAAGTCCTTCATTTAGATACTTTTGCAACTCGGACTTGATGATTCTTCTTCCTCCATCTGAGCCCTTTAACTTCTTTCTTAATTGGTGTGCATAAAAGGCAGATGCACTAGATGCTTTACCCTTCTCAACCTCAAATTGTGTCTCGCTACTTTGCCCACTTTGAGGAGTCAATGGTTTGTACAATTGCCAATACTCATCAAACAAAGCTTCTAATTTCTCTTTCACTTTCAAAACTATTTCACTACCTTGTACTACACCAAATAAATCACAAAGAGAAACCTTAAGACCCGCCAACTTGTACCTAGGATCAAAGATAGGAGCCATATACACCAAAGGGCTCATTTTCTCAGGTGTGCCATAATACTTATCATATTTCATCCTCATCCTCTTGGCCATTTCTTTGAAGTTTGTGACTTTAGATCCAATCTCCTCAATTTCCTCACTCTCTTCATCATTAGCATCAATGGTCTCCACAACTTGCTCCAACTGATTTAACATATCATGAATAACCACAATCTCAAAGAAAAGCAAGTTGGATGTCACATATGAAGTACCAGACAAACGCAAAGTAACATTATAAAAAACCTCCAAAAAAACTAACAAGTGTTTAACTTGTTTCCAATCATTAGAGTTCGGAGGTCTATCAGCATCATCATCCTTCGCCAACTCTGTATTATAATAAGGGTCTCTTTTGCTATATTTCGTGAATGCATGCTCATAGATTAAAGCAGTGCTAAGCATCTTATAAGTGGAGTTCCATCTAGTGGGAACATCAAGAGACAAAGAAGCCTTGCACTCAATTTTTTTTGCAGCTATACATCCTTGAAATCTTTGCAACCTACTAGGAGATTGCCTAATAAACCTCACAGCAGCTCGAACACGCTTAACTAACTTTCCAACAACCTTCAACCCATCCTATACAACCAAATTAAGTATATGAGCAACACATCTAACATGTAATAATTCTCCACCACAGAACAGAAAATGACCTTGTCGCTGGAACTCACTAATAAGGGCATTACAAATAGTACTATTACTCCCAGCATTATCAACAGTAATAGTATAAAGTTTAGGTGCTAAACCCCAATCTTCTAAACACTTTCCAAGCACAAGAGCAATATCATCACCCTTATGACTAGAAATTGCACAAAAATTTAATATTTTCTTATGCAATTTCCAATCATTATCTATAAAGTGGGCAGTTATTACCATGTAGTTAATCCTTTGAAGTGAAGTCCATGTGTCCGTGGTCACACACACCCTTTGACATGAATGCAAAAGATATTCTTTCAACTTCACCCTTTCATCGACATATATTTGATAAATGTCCCTTGTAATGGTCATGCATGAAGGCATATTAAGTGAAGGACAACAAACAGACATCATTAGCCTAAATCCCAAATTTTCAACAAATCTAAAGGGCAATTCGTCAATTATGATCATTTTAGCTATAGACTCCCGTGCGTCTTGAGGATTCAATACCCATGACTTCAATGTAACTTCTCCCTCATTGTTTGGATCCTTTTAAAAAATCAACTAACTTTGTCTATGTGTGCTTTCATTGTTTGGGTTTTTAGGACACTTTGGAAAATGATTTTTCAAGTTCTTCGTTCCATTCTTACTAGGGTCGGCCTTATATATAATGCCACAGTACTTGCACTTACCCGCCACTCTTTTACCACTCTCTTTGATCTCTTCGAAATGGTTCCAACATTCTGCCCTCTGGGTACACTTTCTAGCCACTTGTTTACCCTTGCTTTTATTTTGTGTTGCACCTTGACTTGCCTCTTCCTCCTCTTCAATTTCAATAGGGTCATCCGGTTGGTGCTCACTTGGAACATTGGCGTCCAAGTCAACTGATTCTTCCACGTCCAAACTGCCCCTTTTTTTGGATTTAGAGCTCGACATATTGCATTGACAAGTAATTAAAAAAAATACATAAGTAGTAAACAATATACACAACTCATGTTACTTTTGAAATTTTAAAAATACAAATAAAAAAGTAACAAAGCATACATTTCGAGAACAAGCCGTAAAGGACTCTGTGATGAAAATCAAGTGTTGAACTTAAATATTACACCTGAAAAACCCAAAGTTTCATAAGCTTAAAATTTAGGATTTGTAGCATTGAGCATTTTGTATTGAAATGCTACCAAGTACCAAGTGATCAAGCATGTTAGTAATAGGAAAGAAAAATGTACAAGCAGGGCTTGTTCAAGAAAATGTAGAAATTTCTCACCGAAGTTAGTTATTCCATTCAGATTTATAGATTACTTAAACCATTCATTGAAAAAATCAGCAAAGAAAGCAGTCTCTGGGGCAAGAAGTAACACATCAGTGCCTTGTTAGTGTCATGGTGAGTGCTCTAATTTGCTATTTGCTAACTGTTGAAGGAATTTGAGGGGGATGGAAAAATAACTTAAAGAAAAAGGAAAGTGATACCTCAAATACTCACGATTATCAGTCGTAGTACTTAAGGGTCGGTCCACAGGGAAAACGTGAAATTATGGCTATTCTAAAACGAAATGCTTAAACTAATTAACTAACCTAAATGAAATTATTTAAGGCAATCTAACATCCTAATTCAGTTAAACGAATCTAATCCTAATTCATTAAACATTAAAACAAACTAATTTACTAAATCGACTAAACCTAAACTAAACCTTATATTAATTAACCAAGTAAACCAACCTAATAGTGAATTGAGCATGAATTCTTAGCAGAGTTAACTAACCATATTATTTCAGAGCTTGAACGTAATATCAATTCAACTCAATAAACATTCTAACACTAATTCTAAGCAAACAGAGTAAATGGATTGAGAAGTCATAGCATTTCATCCCAAATAAACAACGCAAATAACCAAGCAAATCAGCAGAACAAATAAACTACAACCACAATTGATCACAGCTGGTTACTCAACATCATAGCACAATTCGAAGTAAGCAAGCATCGAACCAAAAACAGAGCACCAAGAGCAGAAAAGTAAACAGCAGTAGGGGAAGGGGAAAACAACCTGAAAGCAAACGAAAGCAGGAAGTAAACTTACCCTCGATGAACACCAAAACGCAGCCATTCGAACACCAAAACGCAGCCATCCGAATAAACCAAAAACAGAGGAGAAGGGGATCGAATTCAAACATGAAAAGGAGGAGAACACGAATGAAATTGCTCAAACTTGCAATCAAATAAACCCAAGGACTCTCACAATTACAACCGAAAATTCGAAAGCATGAGAAGCTAAAATCGGAACCCTAAATGCGAAATTCGAACATGAAATCTTAAATTAAGAACGAAATTCAACGAAATCTAAACCTAAGACGGAATTTAAACCTAATCTAACCCTAAATTACTAACCTAGAACTAACTCTAACCTAGCTTTTTTTTTCAATGGCGTCTCGTTCCTTCTTATACCCGAAGCCCTCTTCACTTCTGACCCTTCGATTTGCTGCTTGCTTGGACGGTAGATGATGAAGCCAACGCATGGGGTGTCGTGGCTCGGTGTTTGTGGTGGAGGATGAGTTGGTGGGTTTCGGTGGTTTATCTGTGGGTGTGGGTAGTTTCCGGTTTCTGGGTTTGGGGAAAACCATGGGTAGAGGGTGTACGTAGGGTTGTTGTGCTGGAGGAGAGAGAATAGGTAGAGAGAGAGAGAAGATGAGGTGGGTCGAAGGTGAGGAAGATGAAGGTTCTGGGTATGGCGAAGTAGGAGACTTCTCTGGGGTCTGGGTCGATATCGGGGAGAGAGAAGACGAAGAAGAGAGAGAAAGAGCGTGTGAAGGGGAGGGGGTTTTAAGGGGAGCCGGTCCAGCTGAACCGGCCGGTCCGGTTCACTGGACCGGTTTGGTTTTATTTTTTTCCTTCTTCTTTCTTTGGCCGGTTTTTATCGATTTTAGCCCGATTCTTCAACCTCCGACATTTCTTCTATTTTTTTCTCACTTTTTCCGCCATTTAAGCCCATTTTTCGCATTTATTCAAAATTTGCAAAATAAAATAGAATCAATTAAAAACCTTAAAAATATTATTAAAATGAGCTTAAAATTGGTGAAAAAGTACCTTAAAAATAACACATTTTTGGCTCAAACACTAACAGCCTAACATGCCAGAAAGCCTAGAATGACACAGTCACACAGGGTTTTAGACATGAGGTTTGTTTCACATTTCAAGTCTAATTTCAACTAATTTAATAAATAACCCCATAAAATTTAAAACCTAAACTTACTCCCACCTCAGATTCGGGAATACTTGATGTAATTTGTGAGCAACTCTTCGATCAAAAGTTCAGAACGAGAAGTCGACTAGGGTCTAGGGTCTTGGCTTGCTTTCGTTCCTTCACCCCTCAGTAGATGGGCTATGTTTTGTTTTTGCATTTGGTGATCTTTAACCATGGAAGATCTAGGTTTCCGTGCATTCATGGTTCAAAAATAGGGAAGATCTGGGTTTCTCTTTTTTTTGGGGGTAGGGGTGAGCCAGTGAGGGGAGGATAAGGTGCAAAGGTTGATATGAGACATCAGTTGTTCATTCATGAATTCAAAATAGAGAATAGAAGAATAGAAAGGGTCAAAGGGATACCTAAGGATAAAGACTGCCCACTGCCGAGAGAGGGACGCTTGAGGGGGTGGCTGCCGCCTGCCGGAAACCTGTTCACAATGAGTCGAGGAGGAGTGAGGCGACTGGGGAAGGAGATGAGGTCTGCTGTGTCTGCGAGTCAGGGCCTCAGGGGAAGAGTCGAAGAGGGCAGAGGCGACTGGGGAAGGAGAGGAAAGCAAAGCAGAGCTGGAGGTTAGAGCCTGGAGCTGCAGAGTGTCAGAGCCAGAAAGCCAAGAGGAAGAGGAGAGTGTAGAGCAGCAGCCAGCAGCAGCAGAGTCCACTGTCGACTGTCGAGGGCAGAGGCAGGGCAAGTAACTGGGAGTCTGGGATTTCTCATTTGACTGAATGGCTCAATTCATCAAAATTGAAAAGTTAGGGGGGAGGGGGAACCCTAAGTCCCTAAAAAACCGGTCCACCGATCTGGACCGGACCGAAGACCGAAACTGGAATTGAACAAGACCGTGACCCGGACTGATTAAGCACGGTCCGGTCCGGTCTGGTCCAGATCGGGCTTTGTTCCGGTCCCGGTCCAGACCGAATAATGAACAGCCCTATTTAGCACATTTAGTACCTTGTATTTCAGTAATAACAATGAATTAGAGTGTTCTATGTTCATTGGGATCTACCATTGCTGCCTATGAGGGACGAACTCTATTCGAGAAGTGTTCTCTAGCTGGGACTGTTTCATTCAGTTGCTCGGGGGAGCTTGTTGGAACCTTCGAAATATTTCCATCAATGGGATTCTCACCTTCTTGCGCTCCAGGTGGGTTGACTGGCTCTTCTGTAATCTCACGTAAAACCCTAGGCCGGCCCTTTCTTCCTCCTCTAGCCATGGCGCCCAGAGATCACCAGGTTCACTA
>JACYFF010002017.1:12112042-12135099 GCA_017589665.1 Selenicereus undatus | reverse complement strand
TATATATATATATATATACATATATATGGATACATATACATATGATTAGCAAAAGCATAGCCATAATAGTACTTCATTGAATGCCGAGAACAAATATAAGAAACTATATGTTGGAAAGATTTACATAACCATTATTGCCGTTGAAGGTGAAGGGGGAAAATTGATATCACTAGCACATTGAGTAAACCACTATTATTTCATCTATCAACACAATATATGTGTCCCATTGATTGAAAAGAATGTATTATATCCTGTAATAAGATTCAATCGTGTCAAAATGTAATATTTTAGTGCAAGGTATTGCAAAGTTACCAAGTACATGTACTTACCGATGATCAAGAGGGGATGGCTGCAAACCACAAAGCAATGGGCAACTACTTACGACATTAGGGTAAGAAGTAAGAAAAACGAATATTGCAATATTGAAAAATTCTAGACAAATTCACATCAAACCACGTCATTTTGCCCCAAATGTAATGCAAGTAGTACAGGCACCACAAGGTCATACATACAAACTCAGCGTAATACTAAGATTCATGACTGGAATCTTGTAGTATACTTATAATGAGATGCAGAAGATATTTAAGCATAACATTAGTATCACTTTAACAGATGCCACAATATGCCCTTTTCATCTCAGACATGAAACTCCATAAGATTTCAAGTGTCAGTAAATTGCTGAACAATAATGCAAGTAATCTACACAGTTAGGCATATAGGACACACATAAACTGTGTATCTTGTGTATCTGACCAACACACACATTCTTTTCTACAATAACCCCAATGGACAAATTTCGCCTGATGTAGCGCATGTTCTTATGATCAGCATCCCTATTATGTTCTACAGTTGTTGCCCTCGAAAATGTCTCTTTAAGAAAATCAAATTTGAGTATGAAAAAGCCACCCGGAGTTCCAGAAGGAAACAACAGAACCACACTGTATAAAGCCTAATTGGACTGGCCTACTAACTTAACCGGCAATCGGAGCAGTATATTAGTGATCAATTCTAGAGGCAAGCACCCATGATCATGATAATTAGATGGCTTAAATGCATGTTGCTGTATTTGATTTTCTTCACTTGTAGGCATATGTTTTTACAGTGTTTGCAGGGTTTCAGAAACCATTTGTTGAAGAAGTAGAAGAATAAGACAATAAGTTCTTGGGTTTCTGTTGTATTAAATCAATCATTCAATCTACATAGATTATATATAGACCCTATAAATCACAGTTCCAAAAAAAAGCATTCAGAGTCTGAATAGGGATCAAACACCAAAGAAAAAATAGTCCAAATAGGGATGTCAATATAGTTGATTCAAGTGAATTTCTAATCACTTGAAATTCTCCTTGATCAATTCAAATTCTAACTAGTTTAATTTCTATTAAAAGGAACTTTAGGAAATTTTAAATTGTACAATTGAAGGAAAGCTGGTTCCATTAGTTTTATTAGAACTCTAAATAGATTATGTTCTCTCGTGCACCTTCAAATAAGATTGATTAACTAGCCAAAAAAATTTAAAAAAAAAGATTGAATCAAACCTAAGCTGCAACTACAGTTGTCTCTAAGGCTCAAATAGAAGAAAAGTACAGAGACACTCACCAAAAGACTAAAAGCAGAGATGCATGGCTACTAAAAGCTGGTTTCACAAAAGATTGAGCGAACCGTGCTTCTATTCATGCATGCATTATGTAATCGGCCCACTGCCTTCCTCATCAGATTTTAGGCAATGTCCTAACTCTTAATCAATCTTAACAAACCTCTAAACCCTAGAGAAACCCCAGAGAAAATTGTGGGGGAAGTGAAGAAACAAGGAGGGTATGACAATAATACATGAAGGGAAATAGGAAACTTGAATTGAAGAAACCTCTAACTTGGTAGATTCTAGCATTGAAGTCAAGCAACTTAATCCAAGTACCAGTGCGATCCTGGGATATTCTTGGATCAAGCAATGGGCTCATATGGTTCAAGGATTCTGAGAATTCCAAGTATTTTGTATTTTGAATCCCATTACCAAAGAATGCAGAACTATCCCATTCCCTGAAGCAACCTTTGGCAGATGAGATCAATTCATCAATGGCAAGGTCATCAATATGACATTAGAAAAGCACATTCACAGAGGAACCCTAACTCACCAAACAATTTCAATCGAATGTAATTGATAGAACTAAATTAGAATACATGCCTAAAGAACCTGCTCATGCAAATAACACACTGAAACACAACTCGTCGGAGACACCAAATCATGGCTGAGCCGGCTACTTTGAACCCTAATTAACTTGCAATGCACAACCAACAGGAGGTCGTGATTGAGAATTATTGGGAATTAGAGAATATAAAGAGGAAGAGGAGGCGGAAAACACCAACTTTGTCACCGAAATGTCGCCTGTCGTCGCTAGAAGAGAGAGCAGATGTCGTGAGTTAATTTAGCTGAACGAGGAGAAGAGAGGGTCAATGGAGTGGAACTAGAGACCGAGCTGGGTGAGAAAAATTAAAACAGAACGCAGAGGTTGAGACCGCAGTTTGAGACCGGCAAATGACGGTCTCTACATGAAACCGCAATTGAGGATTTGGTCTCTAAAAGTAGTCTCGTTTTGAGTCCAACTCATAAACGATGTCAGTTAAGGTCCAAATTTCCTTTCAGTCTATAAAATTAGCTTCAAGAAATCTCGCATTCTGGCAATTGAAGAATCTCGAATTTTTTCCAAACTTAGAGACCGGAATTTTTAGTCTCTAAGTGAAACCCCTTCTAGAAGTTTGGTTTAAAAGATCCGAGACCAAAATTTATTTTGGTCTCTAATGGAAACCGTGCCAGAAGTTTGGTCGCTAAATCTGAGACTAAAAATTTCTTTGGTCTCTTATGAAAACCAATTTTGGAGTTTGGCATCTAAATCTGGGACCGAAATTTTTTTGATGGTCTCTAATTGAACCCAAAATCACATTTGGTCTCCAAAATCTAAGATCGAAAATTGTGCTGGTCTCAAGTGGAGGTCGTATATTAATTTCAATCTTTGAATTGATTTCAATTTGATACTAGCATTTTCGATCTCTAAATTTAATTAGAGACCGTTTTATTTTTCGGTTTCTATTTACACGGATTCTTGTAGTGCTTCCTTAACAGCCAGTCCTTCTACTGATGATGCATATACATATTTAGGATTTTCTTTTCATATCATCTTAGACCCTCTTAGTTAGGGCTGTAAGGCTTGTTTTACCATTATAGCTTCAAGTTGACTTACCCTTCCATCTTCTAGATATGGATATATACCATGGACTTTTTTGCTTGTTTGGTGTCCTTTCTTTATCTTCTTCTCCTTCTTAGATTCTTCATGTGGTGCTTCCTCATGATTTGATTCCTTCTCGTCAGCCTTGGAGTTTTGCTCAAATCTTTTCTCTATCTTTTCCTCGATCTCTTTGGAGGTAGGAAGTATCATTGCTTGTAAGGACCACCACAAACATACTTTATTATAGACCACATTTCTTAATATGTAGTAATGACCCATTGTTGGGTCACAACGCCTATCCCTTTCTTTCATTGTCTAGCCTATAAATATGCAATGAATCGTCTTCTCGTTGAACTTGCTATGTAAATGGTTGGGTCCGAAAACATAACACACACACCTAAAAATTCTGAAATGGCTTATTGTGGGCTTGGCATTCCATAACTTTTGATATGGAGAAAGAAACCCAAGCCTTACTTGTGGCAGTTTGTTAGTGGCATAAACTGAGTCTTAATATACTCAGGCTAGAAACATGGTGGCATATTCTTAGCATGCAACATGCTTCTAAAAGTCTTTGAGAGGTGTCGGTGGTTTCTTCTTACCACATCTTTTTGTTGAGGTGTGCTAGGACAAGTAAACTGGTCTATATTCTTGTGCTTATAAGTATCTGAAGAAATTATCTAACATATATTTTCCCTTATTATAAGTTAGTGGGGATCACACCTCTTAGCCCACTTTACTTTCAACCTTATTTTTTTTAATTTGAACTTCTTGGACTTTTCTGGTACTTCTATTTTTTCTTTCATGAAAACCTACCCAAACATACTTTGAGAAATCTTTAATAAATCTAATCATGTACACGTATCCAATGATGGATGGTTGCTTTGCTTTTCGAAAGACATGTAAATGTATAAGCTTAAGTGGCAACTTAGCTTTGAATGTAGAGTCCTCATATACAAGTTTATGCACCTTCCTATGTTATAATACCTTTATTACATCCTTATCGTTAAATTATAATAGCTTATGTGGCCAAGTCTCACATGATATAAACTTGTCATCTCATTCTTTCTTATTTTATCAATATATATGTATTTAGTTAATGATACACGCATAGATTCTAACATTCGTCCCTCCATAAGTATGGGAGAAGTGGGCTTGAGATTGCAATATACCTTCACATCATTAGGCCTAAAGACCACATAATTTTCTAAGGATGTGAGATGGGATACTAATAATAGGTCTTTCTTTATTCTAGACACATGATAGACATTTTGTAGTTACACTTAACACATATTGAAGTAAGGAGCAACTAAAGTGTTACTGTTATGGGCGCTAAGCATTTTGGAGTCGTTTGTCGTCTCTATGTCCTTGTCTCCCTTATAGTTGGTCATGCTTTTAACCATGTTCTTATCTTGTGTCATGTGGTTTGAGTAAAATCGACATCCATAATCAAATCATATTGATAGTTGATAGACTCATTGCTCGTCATGACAAGATAGTTGAAGTACTCATTGCTCATCATGAAAAGAGTGGTTTCCTTGGCTCCTTGACACATGGTGTAGCTACTTCTACATTGAGTGCCATATTGCTTTGTTCTATTGCAAATGATGCATGAAAGTCCAATTTTTGTTCACCATCATTATTTGGTTACATTACCTTTCGCATGAGTAGATTTGTAATCTCGAGCAGAGCGCTCTTTATTTCCATATTAATATCGTCAATCGTCTTAACACATATATTTCGTTTCTTGTAGCTCACCCCAAACTTGATGTGCTGACTCTCGAGCTGAACCTTTTTTAGGTTGTCCTTGTTGTCACTTTAGCTTCTTGATTATTCATCACCATTATGCCTTCTCACATCCTTACCTTGGCCTTGAGGAGTTGTTCTTTCTATAAAAGAGCCTTTTTTTCCTTCTTTATCCAGCCTTAGACATTTGTTTATTTAAGTCTTTTTGGTTGATCTAGATACTTTATGATTCTATTAAAAAGAGTTGAGTTAGCCAATTGCAATTATGAGGCAAATATATTTGGGGGTCCAATTCTCGAATAATAATTCCTTGTATTATAGCCTCATTAATTGCACTATGAGAGAGTATCTTCTGAATTTTTCTACATGAAGATCTAATTTTATAAAGTATTGACTCACTATCATGTCTAATTATTAGATGGATATGAGCTTATTCTCCAATTGGTATAACATAGCTCCATTTTCCTTTGTGTAGAATGTTTCTAAGATATCCCAAACTTTTTTTGGCGTGTTATAATCCTTGATTTGATATAGGTACTCATCTTTTACAGTGATACCGAGAACATGCACAGTCTTTTCCATCTTGATCGCCCATTTCTTTTCCTCATTTGGATATGTTGGCGTTCTCTTCTTATAATCGATAACCATACACCACAAATCTTACCCGTTCAAATAGTACTTAAAATACATGCACCAAATTACTATGATTGTTTCTATGGAGATCCTCATGTTAGCTACTTGAGACAGAAAGACCTGCCATAGTAACTTAGCAACCACTCTACACATGACAAAGAAAAATCTTCCTAGAACAATAAATCTCACATTCTCTGACTATTTCAGCAGAGTCTCCCATGTATTTTGATCCTCAACTACATACATCGAATGAGTGCTATCTCAAACAGGTCATCAAAACCTTGCTCTAATACCAGTTGTTGAATAGGGATTGACCAAGTGGTATATTAGGAACGATAGTTTTGTAACAAACCTTCAAAGTAGATTTAGAAAGAAGAGGGAAAATTTACAAGACTTAGATATACACCTAAGTATATGTGGAATACATTTACTTTTCCACATATACTTGGTCGCATAGGACCCCTTTGTATCTGGTATGCCTCACTTCTTATGTATGCCTAAACTATACTTGCTTATGTTTATAGGCTCTCCACAACCTTAAAGTGTGATGGAGATTAAGACAAGTAATAAAATCCTACAAGGCCTCTAATTTCATGTCTTGGGTAACTGCTAAGATTATTATAGAGGTTAGAACAATGTCTATGACCTAAAATATCTTAGATAAAATTAGTATAGAGAATCATTACTCTAGAATTTTCCTCGTTAATATCTTTTCTTAAGGACTTGGGTAGATATTTTCTTTCTTCCAAACATAAAGCTTATCTAAATAATTCTTCTAGCAAAAAGTGGGAGACAATTTTTTCTTTTCAGCACAACTAAGTTTCAATATCTTTCTCAAATAATTTTCTTATTCACATATGATTTTTAATTGTATTGGAACTTTCAAGAATAAAAAGGTTTTCATTGTTATTTTCCTAATCATAACTTGTCTTCTTTTTTCTATGCTAAGAGCACAAGCAAGTTGATATGCGGAGAAGATTAAGAGCCTATCGTTTTATTATGTCGAACAGCCCCTTGCTTATTATTCTTACACTTTGTGGGATGCAATGAAATTATGAAGACCTTATTGATGGTTCACATTATTCCACCCATGTACTACATGTTATGGGGTGAGATAGTATGTAGTATTGCAAATTTAGCTAGAGATTTTGTAACTCTTTTTTTTTCGTTTTTCTTTAAATAATACTAAGAGATTACCACTTTGCTCTTTTTTAGTTTTTCCTCCTTTTTCCTAATCAGGCATTGCTATTGGATTATACAATGAGAAGTTATAAATATTCAAAAAATCAAATTGACTTAATTCATGTTAAAGGTACAATTTTCAATAATGTTTTATTCATTTTCTACTATATGTTGTCCTTTTTTGGCCAAAATATGTTGTTGTTGTTGTTGTTGTTGTTGTTGTGTCATAATTAGAGCAACAGGGACATGTATAATGTCCAATACATTTTTAGTGTATTCAATTACATTTTGAATGTATTATTTTAAAATATTACAAATTTACATTTGGTCTACTTAGTTTATAAGCGATAATTTTTGGGACCTATCACAGTTAAAAATAATGTACAAGTCATCAATGTTTGAAGAAATAGATTTACCGGTTCTTAAATGACCAAAATGTCCTTTTTTATTTACCCTTAACAAGCAGTAGCAGCAACAACAACAACAACAACAACAATGACGACGACAATGAGAACAACAATAGTAACAATAACAAAATATTAATAACAACAAGAATAATAACAAAGAGAAAAAAGAAAACCAAAGCTGTTATTATTATTATTGTTGTTGTTGTTGTTGTTGTTGTTGTTGTTGTTGTTGTTGTTATTGTTGTTATTGTTAGTAATTTCATAGGTCCCAAATATTATTGTGCGAAAACTCGATGGACCAAATATAAAATTTTCTATAGTTTACTCATGTTTTATTTTACTATGGTTATGTTATCACTATAATTAGCTTGACTATGGTCTTGTCATTTTTACATGTAATACCGTTACCCAGCTACTATAAATACAAAATAAATATTTTTTTAAGAAACACAATGTAGATCTTCTTTTAAAAATATTTCCAATTCTTATCTTATCTCGTGCCTTGCTCTTCCAAAAGAAATCTCAAACTTACTCTTATCTTTTTCTCTTTACTGGCTTTCTCTATCCCCTTTGTGAAATGTGTTGACCCAATTAATGTGCAAGGTTTTGATGATAACAATCCAAATGGACTAACTAATATGCTGTGCTTGAGTTGTGTGTTGAGGCAGTATTCGAAAATACTTGGAGCGGTTCCAATGAGCGTGGAGCATCAAAGTCGATACATGTGCAAGAAGTTCAGCTGATAACAAGAGTCTTGGGCTTTGTATTGGTTTTATTTTTTAGATTCTTGTTAATATGCCAATTAGAAGGTCTTGACATAGAGTTTGCTTTGAAAAATTTTAAGTACTTCAGAACACTGCCTCAAAACAGTTCTGAGAAGTCAGGTCTGCGGTGTTCTGGCATCAAAGACAAAAATAAATTTTAAGATTTTACAATGATTTTTTATACTGTCGATTTTCTTGAAATAATAACGATTAATTTTTCTATGTCAGTTGAATCTAAAAAGATATTTTCTTTAAAAATAATGTCGAGAGATTCTTAGTAGTAGAGTCCTAAAAGGTTTCTTTCCTTAAAAGATAATATTGAAAGATTTTTGAAAGATTTTGTCCTATCCTTTGAGGGAATAATATCAAGTGGAAAGATTTTAGGAGGTTGAGTGTTAGAGCTATTGAAGGAAGGAAATCTTCCTAACCCTATGGCACAAGCCCACTTTTTAAGTCGCCTCCTTCTCTAGTTTTGCTTAAGGTTTTCCAAGGGTTTAAAATTGTCTTTGTGAGTCTGAATTTTCTGAGAGAAAACCTTCAAAGAGAGTGCCAAATCGAGTATTCAATATTTGCATAATAGGGATTGTATTGTACCTTACATTTAGCTTGTTTAGAAATATTCAAGTAAAGAGTTTTCCTTCTTTTGTCTTTTTCATCAGTAAGGTAAGAGAGTCTCCATGTCTTGGCAGACATTGGACGGAGCTTTTGTAACGAGGGTCTCGGGGTAGACTAAGTTACGTGGTGTTTGTAACGAAGGTCTTGGGGTAGACCAAGTTACGTGTATGACTGAGTACCATGTGTTATAGTTGTAACGTGTTCAACCCGTTTAGTGAAAGTGTGTTGAAATCCTAAAGTGGTAGGTCGAGGTTTTTACACCTCAGTTGGGCAGAGGTGGCTTTCCACTTAAAAATATTATGTCTCCTTTATTATTTCTGTAATTAGCTTTGTTTCTGCTTCACTTCAAACACTCGGTCCAAACAGTTTTCATGAGTGTTCTAAAACAATCAGAAAAATCAGTAGACATAATTCACCCCCTTCTTGTGTCCTTGTGCAATTAAATCTAAAAAGTTGTATCAGAGCAGAGTTCTCAGATTTAGGTTAACACCTTTAGAGATCCTGAAAAGTTGAATGCTCCACAAGGAATTTTGCAGGGTCAATCAGTCACTCGACCACCATACATCAATGGACAACACTACAACTGGTGGAAGAATCGTATGGAGAACTACATTCAGGCTTAAGACTATGAGCTATGGATGATCATTGTAAATAGTCCTTACATTCCAATGAAGTCCACGAAAGAGGGCAAGACCATTGCTAAAAAGCCAAAGGAGTTTGACTCGGAGGATTTCAAAAAGATGGAGAAAAACGCTAAGGCTAAGAAGCTGTTGTGCTTTGGCTTGGACGAGATGAGTACACTAGCATCTCAGAGTGTGGGTCCATGAAAAAGATATGGAACGCTCTTCGTGTGGCTCATGAAGGAACTAACCAAGTTAAGCAATCTAGGATAGAGCTGCTGATGAGAAAGTACACGTTGTTTGAAATGAGCGACAAAGAGACGACAATGGATATGTACACTTGTTTTACTCACATCAACAATGAGCTGAAATCATTAGGAAAATCCTTTACCACTGAAGAATTGGTAAGAAAGATCCTGCAATTTTTGCCTTAGTCGTGGGAAACGAAAGTAGTAGCCATCCAGGAAGCAAACAAGATGAACGAGACCTCATTGCATGAGCTCATTGGGAATCTTCAAACATATGAATTAAGGAGAAGTTCCCAGGTGAACGAAGAAGCAAAGAGAGACCGAGGCCTTGCTCTAAAGGCTTTGGAGAGTGATGATTCGGACTTGAATTTTGAAGAGATAGCCATGGTAACTCAAAAGTTCAAGAAATTCTTCAAGAAGGCTGAAGGCAATATCAAGAAAGAAAGTACCAGGAAGACACGGAACAATGATTCTGATCAGTTTTCAGGGTGCTTCAGATGTGGAAAACCCGATCACACTGTGAAGAGTTGCCCCATACACAAGGAAGAATATGGGTCAGAACAGTTCCGAAACCATGGCAAGAGGCCGCAATAGAGCAACTCCTAAAAGTGTTTTGCTAAGGCAATGATGGCAGCCTGGGGTGAAACTTCAAAGGAGGAAGAGGACTCCCAAGAAGAAAAGTTGTAGAAGCCCTCATGGCTAGAAGCGAGTCTGAATCGAATCTTGAATCGGTCGAAAGCTTGTCCTAACTCAAGGATATGGTACGTGGTTTTAGCAAACCTAAAGTTCTGAAATTATTATTTTCCATAATGGATGAATGTGAGGCAATAACTACTGAAAATTGTATGCTTAAAGATGTTTGTTCCGAATTGAAAAAAGATGTTAGAATGCTTGAATAGAACAAACTTGAACTTGAACATGTCAATAAAGTCCTAAAATGTGAGAAACTTAAGGCAGAAGAAGAGGCCCTTGCCCTATGTAAAGATCTTAACACACATAAGGACCTTATGAACACAAGAGAGGATGTGTTTAACACTGATCACTCTAAGTTGAAAAGTGAGTCCCTAGACCTGAAACTTAGACTAGAATCCCTGGTGAGTAAAAACAACCAGCTGCTTGAAAATGCTCATAAGGCCGAATCTGACCTTACTGAGAACAAGCATTGGAATAGTTCTTTAGAAGCGCTTGACCGGCTAAATACTCAGCATAACCAAAACAGAAAGGGACTAGGATGGGGGAATAGGCGTGTCACTGGACCAGTTAACAAAAAATATGTTGAACTTCAAGAAAACATAATCTGTTTTCACTGTGGAAAAACTAGTCATTATCGCTATGCTTGTCCTTTGAGAAAAAGGGTCGTGGAGAGAAACTCATTGTATGTTAAACAAGTGTGGATTAGAAAAGATGAGTTAACCTCCATGTCAAAGAAAATGGAACCTAAGTGGATCTGGGTTCCCAAGACTAACACTTAGCTGTTTTAAAGGCTAAAGTGAAAGGAAGCAACCAACTATGGTTCTTCGATAGTGGTTACTCGTGGCACATGACTGGAGACAAACTTCCTCTCACTTACAGCCTTTGATGAAGGGAAAGTGGCATTTGGAAATGGTAAGTCTGGAAAAATTGTTGGTGTATGTAAGATAGTTAAATCACTCTCTCGCTCTATTCACAATGTGCACTTGGTTGATGGTTTACAACATAATTTGCTGAGTGTGTCTCAATTGTGTGATAGAGGTAACCACGTTGGGTTCTCTTTGAATCAATGTCTGATTACCAATATCAAATTTGGTGATGTTGTGTTGAGGGGGAAGCGATACAACAATGTGTATAAAGCGTGTGTTCTTTCACTTTCCCAAATCATTTGACTTGTTTGAGTGCTCTTGATAATGATGTTATACTTTGGCACAAGAGGCTAGGATATGCAAGCCTTTCTCTTTTAAATAAATTCGTTTCCAAAGACCTAGTAGTTGGATTACCTTCCATCAAGTACAATGATGACAAGGTGTGCGACGCTTATGCTTGAGGAAACTAAGTTAGAGCTTCTTTCAAGTCAAAGAACTGTGTTAGTACTTCCCGACCTCCTGAACTACTACATGTTGATTTGTGTGGTCCTATGAGGATCACAAGTAGAGGAGGGAAGAGGTATGTATGTGTTATAGTGGATGATTACTCTCGTTTCACTTGGACTCTATTCTTAACATAAAAGGATGAATCATTTGAAAAGTTTCTTGTTCTTCTTAAGAATATTAAAAAGAGAGTAGGACACTCATTAGTGAGTCTTAGGTCTAACCATGGAAAAAGGTTTGAAAACTCTAACTTCATCGAACATTGTAATGAATACAGTGTTAATCACAATTTTTCTACGTCCAGAACACCCCAACAGAACAGGGTAGTAGAGCTTAAAAGTCAGACTCTAGAAGACATGACTAGGACTATGCTTGTCGCTAGTGGTCTTCCTAGAAACATTGGGTAGAGGCATTGAACACTTCATGTTATATTATTAATAGATGCATGATCAGACCCATACTTAACAAGGCTCCTTATGAACTTTTCGAAGGATGAAAACCCAATATTATGCACTTGAGGATGTTTGGTTTCAAATGCTAGGTGCACAATAATGGCAAGGAACCCTTGGGAAAGTTCGACCCTAGGAGTGATGAAACCATATTCTTAGGGTACTCCTCCGACGGTAAGGCATACAAAGTGTTTAAAAAAATAACCTTGTGTGTTGAGGAGAGTGCGCATGTATTGCTTCATGAGACTAACTCCGCGGTTGAGCATGATACACAGGATGAAGAGTTTGAACTTGGTCTTGTGAGAAAAGACCTCTCGCTGACTCAAAGCTTCATAGTTGACAAAGGTAAGGCTCTTGAAGGTGAACCAAGTCCTGGAACTGATAATTTGGAAGGTGGGCAGGGAGCACACCAGTCAAGCGGAAGCTGAACCTTAACAGAACCGGCCCACTCAACCCAGTTTTTCCGCAAACTTACATGGGAATAGGCACCAGAACAGTTCCAAAACCTGTTTCACTAAGTACCCAGGAGAGATTGGTAAGCGTATCTGTGGATCCATTTATTCCATGACCCTGGAAGCACCAAAGCTTGCACCCCCTTGACTAGATCATGTCTGATATTAACAGAGGGGTACAAACTAGATCTAAACTCAGAAACTTTTGTGCATTCTATACTTTTCTATCTAACATTGAGCAAAAGAATGTTCATAAAGCTCTTGTAGATTCTGACTGGATTACTGCCATGCAAGAGGAGCTTCATCAATTTGAAA
This sequence comes from Selenicereus undatus, assembly GCA_017589665.1. Lineage (NCBI taxonomy): Eukaryota > Viridiplantae > Streptophyta > Magnoliopsida > Caryophyllales > Cactaceae > Selenicereus > Selenicereus undatus. Next base: position 12,122,387 of record JACYFF010002017.1, on the reverse strand, counting down.
GGAACAAAATCTAGCACCTTGAACCAAGGCCTAAGGATAGATCGATAATTGGCACCAAATGGGTGTTCAAGAACAAACTGGACGAATTCGGAAGAGTCACTCGGAACAAGGCCAGGTTGGTGGTTATAGGTTGCAACCAAGAAGAGGGAATCGACTATGAGGAAACATTTGCACCTGTTGCAAGGATCGAGGCTACCCGCATTTTGGTGGCCTTTGCAGCTCACATGGAGATCAAGTTGTATCAAATGGACATCAAGAGTGCATTCCTCAATGGATACCTTAAGGAAGAGGTGTACGTAAGCCAAACCCCTAGTTTTGAAAATCATGATTTCCCTAACCATGTGTTTAAACTTGACAAAGCTCTTTATGGTTTAAAATAAGCTCCTAGAGCTTGGTATGAACGTTTGTCAAAATTTCTAATTGATAATGGTTTTCAAACGGGCAAGGTAGACAATACTTTGTTTCTCAAATCAAAGGGGGAACATCTGTTGATTGTTCAAGTATATGTCGATGACATTATATTTGGTGCAACCAACAGTGATTTATGTGTTGATTTTTCAAAATTGATGAGGAGTGAGTTTGAGATGAGCATGATAGGCGAGCTTAATTTTTTCTTAAGCTTATAAATCAAGCAAACCTTAAATGGAACTATGATACATCAATAAAAATATGTCAAGGCATTAATTAAGCGGTTTGGAATGAAATTGGCTAAGCCCATAGACACACCCATGTCTCCTTCAACTAGGTTGATCATGGATGATGGGAGCCCCTCAGTTGAGAAGAAATCCTATAGGGGCATGATAGGGTCGCTTCTATACCTAACCGCTGGTAAACCTGGCATTGTTTTCAGTGTTGGTTTGCGTGCCCTTTTTCAGTCAAATTCTAAAGAAACACATTCGAAAGCTGTAAAGCAGATTTTGAGAAATTTGAAATACACCTCGAACTTAGCTTTATGGTATCCTTGAGGGTGCAATTTTGATCTCATTAGGTATGCAGATGCTGATTATGCTGGATTCTTGGTTGATAGAAAAAGCACCTCAGGTATGGCTCATTTTCTTGGACCCTGTTTGGTCTCTTGGGCAACCAAGAAACAACACCCCATTGCCATGTCCATAGCAGAAGCCGAGTATGTAGCGGCTGCTTCTTGTTGTGTTCAATTAATGTGGATAAGGCAATAACTCAAGAACTTTCTGTTGACACGGGATGCATTTCTATATTTTGTGATAACACAAGTGCAATTAACATTGCCAAAAACTCATGTGAACATAAAAGGACTAAGCATATTGACATACGTCATCACTTTTTAAGAGACAATGTTGAAAAGGGCTTAATTTTAATGAATTTTTATACCACTGATAAGCAAATTGCTGACATCTTTACCAAGACACTAAGTAGAGAGCAGTTTGAGAGGAACAGACTTGAATTAGGTATAATTAAAAGAACATGAGCATGCTTGCTTAACCCCCAATGATTGACTAGTTAAGGGTTTTTAGGCCACATACATTGTTCCAATGGATGCACTCCATTTTAGTGCTTTTACTGGCATATGTGTGGAATGGAACATGCTGACATTCGTTGAGGTCTAATGATATTGCCCTTAGTATCCTGAGACACCAACCTTTTAACAGTAAGAACAGGCTATGGCAACAAACCTGACCACTGTTTTTATCATGTGCTGACCAAGCGGCGTTATTAAAGAAATGTTGCAAACCAAAATTTCCTTTTCATTACACCTAACCTATAATTTATACCCTACCTAGTGTGTAATGATGTGCTACATGCAAAACATTCTCTCTCTTTAAGAAGGGCTGAAATAAACTCTTCTAAAAACTCCCTCGATTTTCGGGCTATTCATGTTCACCATTAAATCCCTCCACTCTCTCTCTCTCCATAACCTATCTGTCCATCCTTCTCTCTCTACCCAGAACCCGATTTCCCTCTCTTTTCTTAAACCCCCTCAAAACCCTAACTCCAAATCACCTCCAATCCTCACAATGGCAAGAACTCGTGGTAGTCAAGAATCCTCCAAGCGCAAGACTTCTACCCAAGATCATTACAGGACCAACTATCAAGAAAAAGGGGCGAACATTGGATGAGTTCTGAGGGTACATCACTTGCGCCTTCATCGCCACAAATGGTCTCGATTGGTATGGAAAGCACTCCCTCACCTTCTTTTTCGATTACTCCCTCTATTTTTGGCTTCTTGAAGAGCTTAGACTTAAGATCTATACACTTAAACCCTGATATGGCACCTTTGGTAAACACAAGTACGGGTTGGGAGATAGTGGTGTATGATCCGGTTATGGCCGAGCCTAGATTAAGGTGGAATGAGGCCGAGTCAATTGGATAGTCAAAGGATTATGATGTTGAGCATGTGGGTAATGATTTTGTTGTTGTGGATGCTGAAGATAGTGAAGAGAATGAACCAATTTTGAGGTTCAAACGAACTGTTCCAACCAAGCCCCAAACAACGACCAAATCGACCCTTAAACGCCAAAGAAAGACTACCACTTCACCCAATGTACCTCTCGCTACACCCTTATCATGACCTCAAACTCGAAGTTCAGGTCCTCCCACTGTGTTGCTCCTGCAAGAAGACAAAGTTGAAAGCCCTATCAATAAGAACAAACCGGCACTTAAATCCACCAAACCATCCACCAAAACACCCATCGAAACACCCACCAAAACACCCCTCAAATCAATTCCATCCAAGAAACCTGCCCAAAAATGGGCTGCCCCAAAACAAGTGTCTGAACTGGTTAAAGAGTCTGATGAACCAAAGAAGAAGAAAATAAGAAAAAACATGACACTTGTTGAGAGATATGAGCATTTCCTCCAGAAATCCATAGTTCGAGGGAAGGTAGTCAAGGAGTCATACTTTCAGGAACAGGGGCTTGGGGTGTTCTTAGAGAAGTTAGAGGCCCAGGGGTGGTCAGACTTATTCACGGATACTAAGAGAGGATGTTCGGTTGTAGACTTGACTGAGTTTTATACGAACTGTGTTGTCACCAATGGAGTGGTGACAAGCACAGTTAATGATCATGACCTATGGTTTTATGCCAAGAAGTTAGGTGAGCTGCTTGGGGTGTCCTCTGAAGGTTTTAATATGTATGTACGAGAGGACAAGAGCGCCTTAGGTGAAGAACGGCTCTTGGAATTGACCCAGAAGCTAGCCCAAAAACCCCATCTGACTGTGTCTCGGTCTGTGAGAAACGGGGAAATGATATCATTGCATCGATTGCTATTTTGGTTTGTGATTAAGAATATTGTTCCCCGAGGCCAGGGATGCAACCTTGCTGATCCCATGGACATGTGCTACACTGATTTGTTGGATAGGGGTGAGCAAATTAACTTGCCCGCAATCATGATTAGCCATATCGAGAGAATTGCCAACACGTCCAAGGATCATGACATGGAGTATGGGTTCTTGCTGACGTGAGTGTTTGGGAAGCTTGGGATTCCCTTGTAGAAGAGAGTAGACTTTTAGGATAATGAGGAGATTGGCAACAGCACATTGCTTGGGTGTGGTTTCAAAGTGACAAAAGGAGGCATTGCAACTTCAGAACAGGGTCTCCAAACACCTCTTGGCCCTATTCCCAGTAAAGCCTCCACATTCAGCGCTCCCACAATTGATAAGACTAGATCACATTGAAGGGAGAGATAGCTGAAATAAATTAGGCACTTACAAAGGAAAAGACTCTTAATGCAAAACGTCACGAGGATCTGTTGAGTGCCCTTCTTGCCCTCACAGCCAAATTTCCTCCTCCACCTTCCTCTACCCGACCCTGCTCCTTACTCTGTTTCCAACACTGTTTTTAAAACACTTGGTTATGTATGTGACTGGTAGTGGTTTGTGAATGTTCGTGGATGGTTTATGCATTTATGCTACACCTTTGCTTGTTGCTTGTGTTACTTGTTTGTGCGTGACTTGGATGGCCAATGTCATTACTGTATCGTATACTTGAGTGTATCGTTGTTACTTCCCGCATTACCGCTTTGGTGGTGATTGCATCCACACTGGATTTCCATTTCCGGCCTCCTCACCCTTTTCAATGATGTCAAAAGGGGGGAGATGAGTATGACCTGGTTTCATTTGGTTTGCCTAGTTTTAAGTTGACCTCTTAGCTATTGCTTTCTCTTGTGTGTGCATTGATGACTGTTTTGGCACTAATGTATTTTGCCATGTCTCACTATTAATTACCATTGATGACTTACGGTCATTTGGTTTGTCATCATCAAAAATGGGAAAATTGTTGACCCAATTAATGTTCAACGCTTTGATGATAATAATCCAAATGGACTAGCCAATATGTTGTGCTTAAGTTGTGTGTTGAGACAAGATCTAAAAATACTTCGAGCGGTTCGCATGAGCGTGGAGCATCAAAGTCCATACATGTGCAACAAGTTCAGCTGATAACAAGAGTCTTAGGCTTTGTATTGGTTTTATTTTTCAGATTCTTGTTAATATGCCAATTAAAAGGTCTTGACTTAGCGTTTGCTCTGAAAGATTTTTAAGTATTTTAGAACACTGCCCCAGAATAGTTTTGAGAAGTCAGGTCTGCGGTGTTCTGACGCCAAAGACAAAAATGAATTTCAAGATTTTACAATGATTTTTTTGCTGTCGATTTTCTTAAAATTATTAGGATTAATTTTTCTGTGTTAGTTGAGTATAAGAAGATTTTTTCTTTAAAGATGATGTCGAGAGATTTATAGTAGTAGAGTCTAAAAAGGTTTCTTTCCTTAAAAGATAATATTGAAATATTTTGACAGATTTTATGCTATCCTTTAAGGGAAGAATATCAAGTGGAAAGATTTTAGGAGGTTGAGTGTTAGAGTTATTGAAGGAAGGAAATCTTCTCTAGTTTTTCTCAAGGTTTTTCAAGGGTTTAAAATTGTCTTTGTGAGGCTGAATTTTCTGGGAGAAAACATTCAAAGAGAATGCTAAATCGAGTATTCAATACTGACATAATGGGGATTGTATTGTACCTTACATTTAGCGTGTCTAGAAACATTCAAGTAAGGAGTTTTCCTTTTTTTCTCTTTTCCATCAATTAGATAAGAGAATGTCAAGGTCTTGGGAGACATTGGACATGGTTTTTGTAATGAGGGTCTCAGGGCAGACTAAGTTACGTGGTGTTTGTAACGAAGGTCTTGGGGTAGATCAAGTTACGTGTGTGACTGAGTCATGTGTGTTATAGTTGTAATGTGTTCGGCCCGTTTAGTGAAAATGTGTTAAAATTCTACAGTGGTAGGTCATGGTTTTTACACCTCAATTGGGCCAGAGGTGGTTTTCCATGTAAAAGTATTGTTTCTCCTTTATTATTTCCGCAATTAGCTTTGTTTCTGCTTCACTCCAAACACTCAGTCCAAACGATGTTTACAAGTTTTTTGAAACAATTAGAAAAGTTGGTAGACACAATTCACCCCCCTCATCTCTTGTGTCCTTGTGCGATTAAATCTAACAAAATGGTATATAGACCCCATAGGCATTATATTTGTGACAATATTATACAAAGAATCATCTCATCCAAAAGTACAAGAAGGCTCGAGAATAGTTTTGTACCCGGACACCACTCATAAATACACTAGTGCATGCTTGAATCTTAGATTTGGCATGGGCACTAATAAGATTCAAATTTGAGTCCTTATTATAAAAACTAGTTTGATGTAATACATGAATTTTAAGTTGAAAATTGTTATCTCCACTATGTAAAAATATACATATAAAGTTTTGTCCTTTATTATTGTTGTTATATGTACCTATTTTGTGATACTTTGTGGAATTTATTAATTATTTTGTAATGCAGTTATTCTATAAATTGTTTTTTGTTTAGTCCACATGTATTGTGTGCATACAAAATCAAAGAGCATTTTGGGTAGTTAAATTTGATATTCTTCTGACACTAATTGGAACTCCTGAAAAGTGAGAATTGATTTGATTTAATAATTCAATAAAAAAGAGCATTTTGGGTAGTTAAATTTTTGGTTCTTAAAGAGTTTTACCACAGGAGTTACAACCTTAGGAATGATCAACTATCCTTCAATAGTGTCCTAGTATGTCAAAGTGAAAAATTGCTCAGTTGCTCAACCATTTAACTATGAGTGGAAAGACTTAATCATGTGATGGAGTACTTTGCCTCAGAAGCACATGTTTTGCTCTCTATATCATATTCCTTGAAAATGATCACTATTTATAATGATGTTATTGGCATCTAGAAAGAAATTGAGGATATAGGTAATATGATGTTGTGAGGCTGTGCTAAATTTAACAGCCCAAAAGGAAGTGCTTTTACTCTTACGTAGAGCATCACCAATGCAGGGTCTTAAAAGAGAAAGTATCATCTAAAGTGCTTTTACTCTTATAACCACTTTCGAAGAAGAAAAAGATGAAGATAGTCGCTGCAGAAGAACGAGAAAAAAGAAGGGAATTCTCAATCTTTGTCCACAATATGCGCATGGAGTTAGATCACCATAGCCTTAGAGGATCTTCCAAAAGGCTAGGAGTGTAAGCGACACTTATATCCCTTCCAAAAGGTCTCGATCAAACAATCCAAGGTTTGGATTTGTCTATTTCAAGAGAAAAGATAAGGCCATGAAGAGCATCCTTTTGTTCAATGATGCAAATATTCAAGGAAGAAAAATATCTATCTCCATGGCAAGATATGAAAAGGGAAGGTTTTAACAATCATGCAATAGCCATCATACTAAAAAATGGCAGCATGAGAAGAAAGTTTGGAAAAGAAAAGACCAACAGCAAGAGTGTGACAACAAGCCTCCAGTTGTAACAGTCATCTAAGAGAGTCAGTTGTACAAGAGAGCCTTGGTAGGAGAAATCAATGTAGAATTTGAAGAGTGGTTAGGTAGGAGTTTGGTGTGTGCAACAGAGGAACTAGGCAATCTTGCAACATTGGCTTCAACAATTAATAGTGGATTTGGCTTATGCACCAAAATATGTGCAGTCAGCAACTTCAAGTTCATTTTGACATTTCCCACCATGGCTCGGAAGAGTCATTAACTAACGATGAAGAACTCGATCTTTGGTTCAGCGATATTAAGAAGTGAAGTGGATATGACTCATGTGACACTAGAAGAGTGAGGCTAGAAGTCTTTGGAGTCCCTCCTTGTGGGTGGAGTTGGGAGAATTTTAACAGGATAGCAAGTCTTTGGGGCAGATTAATCTGCTTAGGAAAATCTATCTTTCGAATTGACTCTTTTGAGTCCATCACGATACTGATTGTCACTAATATATTTAGAAGAATTGATCATGACATACCTTTTAATTTAGGAGATGGGGCTTATAGGTTGATAACTCGTGAAATAGACCTTGCAGTCTAAGTAGTCTAGAATGACCACTTCTCATTAGAAATCCTTCAATGAAGAATATCGATTCCAATGGAGAGGTCCCAGGCTTTGAAGATTTGGATGACGATATGTAAACAGAGAATCATATGGCTTAGAGCAACCTTAGAGAATCGCGAGAGAGAAACAACCCAAGAGTCTCCAGGAAGACAAAAATTTTCAATTTCAAATTCAAAAAACGCAAATGAAGTGCCAACAGACCAAGCAATTCAGAGAGCATTTACCCCAAGTCAAGGACCAAGACTCCTTCTTTTAGCCAGAGTGGCTATTGAGAAGACATGTTAAAATTGTACCAGCATTTATATCCATTAGAAAATGAATATGTACAGCTTTAACAAAGTGATGAAGTGGAGCAGGCACAAGGATTTGAAAATTCTCACATTAATTAGGCTAATGATTTGCAGCTTCATTACACTCCCAAAGCTTTGGAAATTGGGTTGGAAGCATTGGAAGAAGGAGAATTTAAGGCTCAGGCAAGTGAGAAAGTAGAACCGCCCCTTGGTTTTGAAAAACGGTCAGTTATTAAACCGAATGTTCAAACTCACCCAGCTTAGCTGCACACCAACTAGAAGCAAACCAATACAAGGAAAGCTATTTGTAGAGAAATTCGAGGTTGTAATAATCTCAATCATTCAAGAAGTCAAACTTCAGAGACTTTGAACAAATTGCACAAGAGTCCTTGCATATTGGGAAACTTCTACGTATCTCAGTTGTCCAAAATGAGAGGACAGCTACTTCCAGAATAACCAAAACTTTCAAGAAGAATATGATCAGACCAGCCTCCAAGCAAAAGGTGCTAGTTAACAAAGGCACCAAAAAGAAGTGATCCCGCATAAAGATAGCACCCTGAAATGTTAAAGGCATAGGCTCTGACAATAAAAGGAGGATGCTGAAAAGCTTGAAAAGGAAGGAAAATCTTGACCTCATTGTCCTGGTCGAAACTAAACATTCTAGTCTATCTCATTGGGATATTGTAAACTATTGGGGCCACTAGACAGTGGACTTCGCACATGCACCGGCAACTGATGGCTCTAGGGGGCTAATTGTTTCTTGGCATAAGGATTCATTCCAGCAAAATTTGGAGAATTTTCGAAGGACCAATTTCAATGTGCTATCTGTTTGATATACGCACCAAATGACCATTAGGACAGACTACAGGTTTGGAACCAACTCAGTTCATTCAAATCACGTACTAATGTACCTTTGTTACTTTTGGGAGATTTTAATGATATTCTAAGCCTATTGGAAAGAAAAGAGGCCACACACATTAGTGCAAGCAAGTGACAACTACAACAATTAGTCCATGACCTACAACTCATTGACTTGGAGATTAATAACCCGTTCATGTGGATGAGGAAAAATGCAGCCAGTAGAATTGATCGAATTCTAGTTGAAAGGATTTTCTTGAGTCATTCCCAAAGATCCAGGCTTTCTGTAAAGAGAGGGTATTCTCAGACCACTTTCCCATCATCAGAGCATCTAATCAATTAGTATGAGGTGCCACTCCATTCAGAACCTTAGATTGTTGGTTAGAGGAGCAAAGCTTCTTAGATATGTTTAAGAAAGAATGGTTACAACTAACTTGCCTATCCATGGAGAAGAAACTAAAAGCTCTCAAAAGTCCTTTGAGAAAGTGGAATTAAGAGATCTTTGGCTATATTGATCTTGAGATCAAATCCTTCCAGGTTGAGATCTCAAAGCTGGATCATAAAGCTCAGACTCAAGTATTACAAGAATGTGATTGGCATGGAAGAGATGCACTACAATCTCAATCATGGTTGTGGATGGTAATGAAGGAGAGATTTTGGAAGAAATTATCAAGATGTAAGATACTTGAATAAGGTGATAGAAATACAAAGTATTTCTATTTGCTGGCATCAATAAAAAGACAGAGGAAAATGATAAACAAATCACTATCAATGGCATTGAATTGACTGAAATCCCTGCAATTAAGAAAGCTATCACGGCTCGCTTTAAGCAACTATATAGAAAGCAAGAACCTTTAGCTTTTGACACACCAACCCTTGGTCTTAACAAGTTGTCAACATCAGATGCGAGGATCCTTGAAGAACTAATTGCAGCCCAAGAAATAAAGAAAGCCATAATACGTTGTCGCCCATCTAAGGCTCCGGGGTATGATGGCTTCAATTTAAATTGTCAGGGAAAGTTTGGCCAATTATTGGAGAAGATTTCAGTCAGTATATCAAGTAGTTCTTTCAGAGTGGCAGATTCCATCCAAGTATCAATACTACTTGGGTCACCCTGATTCCCAAGAAAAAGGAGTAGCAGAGGTGTCTGAGCTCAGGCCCATAAGTATGGTGGGTAGTGTGTACAAAATCATTGCAAAAATCCTCGGTAGAAGACTCAAGCAAGTGCTGCCACTTCTTATTGGTGAGTCTCAAAATACCTTTGTTAATTGAAGATAGATATTGGATGGAGCTTTAATAGCTTATGAAGCAGTCAATTGGATAAAAACGAAGAAGAAATCTGGTGCGTTAATGAAATTAAACTTCCAAAAAGCATATGACACCATTGATTAGAGTAGCTTAGCCACGATGTTGAAAGAGATGACCTTTACAAACAAATCGAGATTTTGGATGCAATCATGATTAACAACTAAACCATTTAAGATGGGTATAGGCTTAAGATAGGGTTACCCTTCTTGTTTGTCTTAGTGGATGAAGTGTTAAACAAGATGCTGATAAATGGTACTCAGCTGGCACTGTTCAGAGGGCTAGCAGTGGCTGCCAAGGCAGTTATAATTTCTTATTTAGAATTTGTAGATGACACTTTAATCTTTAGTGAAGTTGTGGATAGTTATTTAGGAAATATCAAAAAGATCTTGCTTCATTTCCAATCATTCTCAGGACTTACAATGAATTATAACTAGTCAAGTGTGATTGTTCTAGGCAAAGATGATGTATGGGCTCGACCTGCAGCAACAAGGTTAGGGCGCACCTTCGTTCAACTACCTATCACATATCTA
>JACYFF010002017.1:12057891-12112032 GCA_017589665.1 Selenicereus undatus | reverse complement strand
CAACAAGGTTAGGGCGCACCTTCGTTCAACTACCTATCACATATCTAGGGGCTCCCCTTTGGGATAACATGAAAAAGACTTCCTCTTCGCAAGGCCTTTTGGAGAAGATACAAAGAAGGCTAAGTTCTAATTAGAAATGTAGCTACCTATCAAGAGTAAGAAGAATAATTTTAATCAAGTCAGTTTTAAACTTCTTGCCTATATATTATCTCTCCATTTCTAGGATGCCTAAAAAGGTGGCTATTGAGATCATGAAAATGCAAAGAAAATTCTTACAGGATGAAAGCAAAAAAGTGAGGTTTTGTGCCCTTATCAAATGGGAAATAGTCCAGAAACCTAAGAAGAATGGAGGGCTAGGAGTTCGTGATCTCCTTTTAAAGAATGCAGCTCGTTTATTTAGGTTGAGGTGGAGGTATGCTTGTGAAGAGGGGTATTTGTGGAGAAAGGTATTTAATTCTACCCATAATGAGGATATGAGTTTGATGCCAACACCAAATATATCAGAAGTCCCACGGCCATGGAAAGATATTAAAAGCCTGGCAAAGGAGGGACAACCAACTACTGCTATGTTTTTTGCAAAATCTGAGTGTCCAGTTAGGTGATGACTCAAAGATTAGATTCTGGGAGGATTTTTGGACCTCGAACCAGATCCTAAAAACCTTATATCCACGGCTACATAGTGTCTCAAGCCAAAAACACAAAATTATTGCAAATATGGGTTGGTTTGAGGGAGAAACATAGAGATGGATCCTTATGTTAAAGAGACAACTCACCTCGAATGAGCTTCAGTAAAATAAAGATCTCTAGATTTTGCTAGAACAGTACCACCCCATGAGAGATAAACTAGACCAAGCTCTATGATGCGAAAAGATGGGGGTTTTAACAAAGAACTTGTTGCACAAGATAAATGGTGTGATAAGTCTAGGTTCTGAAGTGGACTGTCTAGCTACCTTGATTTGGGTGAATCTAGCCCCACCAAAGGTTGAGCTCCTCCTATGGATGGCTTTTTTGGAAAAGCTTAACACTAAACCCTTGTTGCATAGAAAAGGTATTCGCCCTGCCCCGGCCACCAATTGTAGCTTCTGTGGTTCTTATACTGAGGACTTGGATCATTTGTTACCCACATGCACATTTTCCTGGAATATTTGGAGTGACTTCACTCATGAGCTTGCCCACCAAGTGGGTAGACGAGACTCTTTGAGATAATTCTGTGAGACTTGGCTATCATAAAGAATCAATAACAAGTTTAGAAAAAAGATTTAGATTACTACTTTTTTCATGATGTCATGGAGCCTTTAGGTGAAGACGAATGGAGTGATTTTAAAGCAGCATGACCTAGATGTAAGGGTTTTATGTCATGTCATCAAACGGCGGATAGAGTTGCGGTCCAAAGCCTGGAAGGATGCTACCGCTTACTCCACAAAGGAACTGGCAAGAAACTTTGGGTGCATTCCTATTCTTTTCCCTTAGTATTATCTTGGGTGTTTGTCTTTGTTGGGTTGCGTTTGTTAAGTTTTTTTTTTATTGGTTATGTTAGTTTTGCTCCATTTAGGTTAAAACATTTTGCCAGTTTTGGCACTATCAATCAAAAAATTAGAGTTCTCCCACAAGCATACAGTTTTAGTTATAGTACTTAGGGTCAATTCCAGAAAGATAAGGTTGAATTGAGGCCATTACAACTACTTTTAATCCATTTTATCTAAATTGAATGCAATAAACATGTAAACATGAATAATTCAATCTACAGAAATTACACTTAATCTAAACATGATTGAATTCATAAATTGAACAGCAACTATCAAGGAGATCATTACAACTGGTTTGAAAGCAATAAATTCAACTAGTAAATAAGGGAAAGAGGAAAGTGGCTACCATGAATAGATGCAACAAAGGTGAAGATTTAATGAACAAACCAAGTGGTGAAAATAAATAATATTGAACAATCGCAACTGGAATTAAATTTGAAATGCTTCAATCAAAGGTCTTGCTAGAGAAGTAAACCAAACTAAAAACTAAACAAATGGGACATGTTCTCCTGACTTATGTACGATAAGCTACGAAATAGGAGTTTCTGGGTCAATTTTTAGACAACTGCACAAACCTTCTGTAACGAACCGCCTCAGAATCACACAATACAACCCACTAACATGGGAAGTCCAACAATTGGATATACAAATCAAACCACCAAGCCCAAAAATGGAAGACCTTGTTGATGTACTTTGTGGGAATGGAACTTGTAAATCTAACATCTTTCTTTCAAACTGACGATGTGGGACAAGGTCCCCTTTACTATACACATTCACAACTACACATGATTGGGGCATTACATACTCCCCTACTCATAAAATGCGACGTCCTCATCACGGGCCTCAAATATCCTCCCTAGGCAATGTGGGCTCCCAAGGGTATTAACCCACCACGTTGCTGCCACCGGTCTCCATGCGTGGCATCACCTACTCCTCTTACTGGACCAGGAGCGTCATGAAGACTGCACAGTAAGTCCCAACGTGGCCCGCACATTGCGGAAGGGAGTTGGCCCTGATACCAAATGTAATGAACCGCCCCAGAATCACACAACACCACATAACACTCCTTTAGCTGGGTTAGGCATGCAAATAAATCAAATTGTAGGTCATTTATAATAGTAACAATACGTAAATAAAATCACTAAGATTGGGTTTTGAAACATGTACATTTTATAAACTCGTTTAGAATATGCAATTATATGACAAAGCAAATCGTTTAAATAAATCTGTTAGAATAAACAATTTTGGGGCTAAGGCCAATATTCGCTCAGTGGCAGGGGCAACAGAGGGTCACAGAGTCAACTTGCCATAATTGATATCACCACACAGAGGGTCCCAACCGATCACATATATATATTAGAATCACAAAACAGAATAGTGCTTATGCTACAAGTTGATCGACGGGTCCAATGTATACCTCCACTGGATAAGGCAGAAGGCATAGCCCAAAAACAAAATCGATATCTCAAACTCATACAAAGTGGTACGCAATCAATTAAGTTAACAAATAGCATTAAACAGCGATTTAGTAACAAAAAGCCGGTGACTTATCATAAGATATCAACCAAATACTTCAAACAATAAAATTGCAATAGTCAATCAACATAGGAAAATTTATACCATTCAAGAAGGGCTATTTTGCAAATATAATGGTCAAACACAATAAAATCATAGTTGTTTGACAAAAGACCAAATATGATTAATGTCACAGCAAAACTGGCATTCAAACAGGCTATTTTCCAAACAGAAATCAAAACGTAGCAAAACTACACCTTTTAACAGATTACGAAAATAATTTGATTCAAATAGTAGCATGCTAACCCGATTAACAAAACCAGCTTACAGAAGGAATTTAACAAATAATGTTTTGGCACAAAATACTAAAAGAGGATTACACCACTTACCTGTACCGCTAGTTAGACTGATCGATTTTCACTCGCTTAAAATTCACCTGTAATTACAGTGGGATTTAGACATTAGTATATACCTTCACTACCTAACAACTTGACCCCACCGGTGGACACCGACAATAGCCCAAGGTAAGTGCATAGAACAACCTACTTCTCGCAACCTATGGGGACCCAAAATTTCCTAAGTTGACATGAACCTAATGAGATGCTCTGTAGAGTACAATCCATGATAAGCACTATAGATCAGGAGAAAAATATATGAGTATAATTTTAATGAACCTCGATCCACCAAGCTAAAGGTTTACAAATGATTAAATCTTGTATAATTCATGGATTGAAGAGCATCTAAAAAAACCATTATTTATACAAAACAAATGGGCTGGAGGCAATCACCAAGGATCAATCTCACCCTCTGGCCATGATTCAAGTACAGGAGATGCTTCTATAATATACATATTTTGCATAATAAAATGAAGGTAGGACAGGGGCATTAGTGGCAGGCAAAATCGAGCAGCGAAATCAATTAAACCACCTAGGCATGCACTATAAATTGAACATGATGCTGGTTGCGTTTTGAGGATTGGCTAACAATTGCATTAAGGGAAGTGTATAACGGCGACTGAATTAATTACATAAAAAGAAAAATCTTCCTCATCATGGATAGCTCTAAGAACATATCAGAAACCTAGCCTACGTTTAGCAATAGAGCATGCTAATTTCAAGTACGATTATGAACAACCAAGAAGGACTTCAAATTAATGAGATGATTTTAAAGTAATCAATGAAAACTAAAAACTAATGATAAGAAGATTTGAATACCGACCTTATTGTTCTTCGGAGATGAATTTTCCTTTTACTATCTCCCCTCTCTTTCTTTTGGACTGAGAAATGTAGGCACTATATTGTTTTCTGAGGAGGTAGAATCAAATAAATAAGGAGGGCTACGGTTAGGGTTACATAACCTACAAATCGTCAGAAGAAGTCTCCTAAATAGACTAGAATTGGCAAAGATTAAAGGATTTTTTATTTTTTTTTGAAACCAGGTGTTACATCCTTCCATCCTTAAGAAAGTTTTGTCCTCAAAACTTACCAGAATGTTCCAACAAAAAGGGGTACTTATTCATCATGCTTTCTTCCAATTCCCATGTTGCTTCCCTCTCCACATGATTGGTTCACTACACCTTAACATATGGAATCGTACATCCCCTTAGGACCTGGAGCTTCCGGTTAACAATCCGTACAAGTTGCTCGACATATGATATATCTTTCTGGAGAGCTATAGGAGCTACTTCTAGAATGTGACTCTGGATCATGAACCAATTCTCTCCACAATTTCGAAGGGTCCAACAAATTGAGGACTAAGCTTTCCGCGCACGCCAAATCGCATAACTCCCTTAACGGGTGATACTTTGAGAAAGACATGGTCACCCACATTAAACTCTAGCTCTCGTCTTCTATTATCTGCATAGCTCTTTTGCTGACTTTGAGCCACTCGAAGTGCTCCCTAATGAGATGAACCTTGTCTGCCATCAACTGTATGATCTCTAGCCCTAGGAGTCTTCTCTCGCCAACATCATCCCAACAAATCAGTGACCTACACTTCCTCCCATACAAGGCCTCATAAGGGGCCATCTGGATGATTGCTTGATAACTTTTGTTATAAGGAAATTCTACTAATGGCAAGTGTCTATCCCAAGAATCCTTTATATCCAAGGCACAAGCCCTTAACATATCCTCTAATGTTTGAATCGTCCTCTTAAATTGCCCGTCAGTTTGAGGATGATCGGCAGTACTGAAGTTAAGTGTGGTCCCTATGGCTCTATGTAGACTTTTCCAAAACATTGCAACAAAATGCACATCCCGATCAGACACGATGGAAACAGGAACCCCATGTAGTCTCATAATCTCCCTTACATATAGCTCAGCTAACTGTTCCAAGGTCATGCGAGTTTTAATAAGCAAAAAGTGGGCAGACTTAGTAAACCGATCCACTATCACCCAAATAGTCTTGTTTCCTTTAGGAGTACGAGGTAGTGCAGACACAAAGTCCATGGATATATGTTCCCACTTCCATTCAGGTATAGGGAGAGGTTGTAGTAATCCACCATACCTTTGGTGCTCTACCTTCACCTGCTGGCATGTTAGGCATTGGGCCACATATTGAGCTATTTCCTGCTTCATATTATTCTACCAAAACTTACCCTTCAAATCTCTGTACATCTTAGTACTCTCTAGATGAACTATGTAACTTGTGCTATGAGCTTCCTTCAAGATTTTCCTCTTCAGTTCTTCATCATTTGGGACACAAACTCTATTGTTGAACCTCAGTGAGCCATCTTCGTGAATCTTGAACTAATGCTCAGTCCCTGTTTCAACAGCAGCTCTAATCTTTTGAAGATTAGAATCCTTCTCTTGGGCAGTTTTGATATCATCAATTAAAGTAGGAACAACTCGCAAGTTTGCTAGTTGTAAACTAGCATGAGGCAAACACACCTCGATATTCATCTTCTATAGGTCTTCTAATATAGGCCTTTGAGAGGTGATCAAATATGCTACATTGCAAGGCTTCCTACTTAAAGCCTCTGCAACCACGTTAGCCTTCCCAGTGTGGTAATTAATCGTTAAATCATAGTCCTTCAGTAACTCAAGCCAGCTACACTGCCTCATGTTCAACTCTTTTTGTGTAAACAAATACTTCAAACTTTTCTGATCAGTATACACCTCACATCTCTCTCCATACAAATAGTGCCTCTAAATCTTCAAAGCCAAAACAACAGCTGCCAACTCTAAGTCATGAGTCGGGTAATTCACCTCATATGGCTTCAACTGTCGGATATCACCTTGCCCCTTTGCATGAGCACACACCCTAAACCCTTCTTTGAAGCATCACTGTAGATTGTAAATCCTTCTCCATTAGTTGGTACTGTAAGTATAGGTGTAGAAGTCAATCGTTTTTCAACTCGTGAAAATTTCTTTCACATTCCTCTGTCCACTCAAACCGAACCCCTTTTCAAGTCAAGCAGGTTAAGGGTGTAGCTAGGAGGGAAAACCCCTTCACGAATCGCTTGTAGTAGCCAGCTAAGCCCAAGAAACTTCGAATATCAGAGACACTATTTGGCCTATTCCAATTCACAATTGCCTCTACCTTCTTAGGATCAAGAGAAATGCCATCCTTATTCACCACATGCCCCAGGAAAGAAACACTATCTAGCCAGAACTCACACTTCTTGAACTTACCAAAGAGTTATTCTTGCCTTAAGATTTCCTATACAAGCCTCAAGTATTACTTATGTTCCCTATGACTCTTAGAATACACCAAAATGTCATCAATGAAAACTACAACAAATTTGTCTATGTAGGGCCAGAAAATCCGATTCATGAGATCCATAAATGCAACAGGGGTTTGGTTAACCCAAAAGGCATTACCAAGAACTCAAAATGGTCATACCTTGTCCGAAAAGCTGTTTCAGATATATCTTCTGCCTTGATCTTCAATTGATGGTACCCAGGACATAGATCAATCTTGGAAAACACTTGAGCACCCCAGACTTGATCAAACAAATCATCAATTCGTGCTAAAGGATATTTATTCTTCACAATTACCTTGTTCAGTTCTCAATAGTCTATGCAGAGTCGCAAAGAACCATCTTTCTTCTTCACAAAAACCACTGGTGGACCCCAAGGAGATACACTAGGCCTAATGAAGCCCTTATCAAGCAGTTCTTGTAGATGTTCCTTGGGCTCTTTTAACTCAGCAAGTGCCATTCTATAAGGGGTCTTAGAAATGGGTGTCGTTCTCATAACCAAATCAACAGAGAAGTCCACCTCTCTATCGAGCGGTAGCCCCGGGAGATCTTCAGGGAACACATCTTGGTACTCCCTAACAATTGGTATATCTTTTATCTTTTGATCTCTATTTTGAGTCTCAGTGATCAGAGCTAGAAATGCTTGATAGCCTTTCTTGATCAACTTGGCGGCTTGTAAGGTAGACATAACGTTAGGCGATACATAAGCTTCCTTCCCAATAAAACTAAATTTAGGTTGACTAGGTATTCGAAAGTCAACAAGTTTCTTCCGACAGTCTAGGGTGGCATAATATGTAGACAACCAATCCATCCCTAAGATCACGTCAAAGTCTTGAATGTCCATAATAATCAGTTCTGCTAAGAGCCCCCTACGCTTAATTGCTATAGGACAATTCTTGCACTTTCTATCCACAATTATCACACTACCAGTTGGAGTACTGACACACAACTCTTCCTCTAACGGAACATGGGGGAAGTTGTATTTTTGTGTAAAGGTTGATGATATGAAAGAATGAGAAGCACCAGGATTAAAAAGAACATTAGCAAAAGCTGAGTTAACTGCAAGAATACCCGAGACAACATTGTTAGAGGCTTCTACATCCTCCTGGGTGAAAGCAAAGACTCTTCCTGTTGTGCAAGGTCTTCCTCCCCTCTGAGTGCTACTTGGAGCCTGCACTTTCTGAGTTTGATTCGAAATGGCGTGTGATAGAGCAAAATGTGGTCTTTGGGACCCTTGCACAGGGCGGGGCTCATTATCATTCTGGGGACACTCATCAACCTTGTGACCAGTTTGACCGCACCTAAAGCAACCACCACTTAACCATCTGCAATCATTGGTTAGGTAGGATCCTCCACAGTGGCCACATCGCGGCTTATCTTGTCGATCATTCCACCTTTGCGAACCTTGGTTTGAGTATCTACCACGAAAGTTTGGTGAATGATCAACCCTTTGTGAGAACTTCCATCGAGAGCCAGCAGAGCTACTCACACGATGTGAGAATCCATCATGAGGGGACTTGTTCGAAACCTGGGGCTTCGAAAATTCACCCTTCCCATTACTATCTGATGCATCAAAATCTCTACCCTTCTTCTTATAATCACTAAATTTACGATCCTCTGTCTCCTTTAGAATAAGATAGACATTCTTAGCTCTGTCAACAAGATCTGCGAAACTTTGAGGCCGTACACAAGCAAGTCGCCTTCGAACATTGTCATTCAATCCCTCCTCAAATCTCCTCATCTGGCTTTGCTCATCAGCAACAAGCGTTGGGGAAAACCTAAAGAGTCGATCAAATTCTGCTTCATATTCATCGACGGTTCTATTACGTTGCCTTAGCCCAATGAATTGTTTCTCCATCTCCCTCCTTCGGCTACTAGGAAAGTATTTGGCATAAAATTCCTCACAAAACTTAGACTAGCTGAAGGGTTCTTCATCTTTCTCATGGCTACGTTGTAAAGATTTCCACCAATGTTAAGCACTATCTTGCAACAAGTAAACAACATAGTCAACCTTCTCCTTTTCCGAACACTGTGAGCCCTGGAAGGCCTTCTCTATCTCATCAATCCAATTTTTTGCCTCTACTGGGTTTGTAGTCCCAACGAAAGGCTTAGGAGCTATCTTTAAGAAATCCACCAACCCCTTGATCGAAGAAGATGAAGAACTATCCATGTGTGGGGTACTCAATGGTTGTCGTTGCTGCTGCTGTTGGCTGATAAAAGCCGAGAAGTCTTCCATGAACATGAGCATCACCTCTTGAGGATTGAGTAATGGTGTATCATTTTAAGGTGTCTCCTCTTGAGTCACTAGGGCCTTACGCTTATGAGAGTTCCTTTTCTCAAAAGGCATTCTAAAATAAGACAAGAAAGATTAAGAGGAAAGCCTAAAAACCACAAGAAGCTTTGGAGGGCTAACAGAAGTCATATGAATCAACGAACAGACCTTACTGACTTTCAAACGAGGACAGACCACTTGGATTGCCCAGCATAACAACCCATAAACCGAAGCAAAATCTCGAAGGAACCTATAACTCAAAGGACCTTCTGCGACCACAACCTTAGATGCTAGGATTTCGCTAACCTGGCTCTGATACCACTAAATCTATCACGCCCCAAACTGAGACATAACAGACGCCGCATACTTGTAGTACCACAAGTCCCACAAGTATGCAAGGCTCAAATGTTAACAAAGCTATAACTGCCAAAGATAAATTTTATTTCCCAAATCAAGCATAAAGTTGGGGTTCAAGCTAACCATAATAAAATAGGACCACGAACATAATAAGTGGGAATTAAAATGTCTTACATCCCTAAAAATAGGTAACCCAACAAAGGTCTCCTCACAAAATGCATAAAAAAAAAATATTGTAATACTGCTCCCCTGGCAAACAAATCCAGCCTCTAAGATTCATAACAACCACAACTGCAACTGATCTCCACTTCCTGATTCAGACACTAATAGAAATAAGACATGGAAAAAATAGGAAGATGAAGGGATGAGCTCAAAAGCCCAGTAAGTAGCATAACACTCCTTTAGCTGGGTTAGGCATGAAAATAAATCAAAGGCTGGGTCATTTATAACAGTAACAATACATAAATAAAATCACCAAGACTGGGTTTTGCAACATGTACATTTTATAAACTCATTTAGAATATGCAATTATATGACAAAGCAAATCGTCTAAATAAATCTGTTAGAATAAACAATTTTGGGGCTAAGGCCACTATTCGCTCAGTGGCAGGGGTACCAGAGGGTCAACGAGTCAACTTGCCATAATCGATATCACCGCACAGAGGGTCCATACCGCTCACAAATATATATCAGAATCACAAAACAGAATAGTGCTTATGCTACAAGTCGATCGACGGGTCCAATGTATACCTCCACTGGATAAGGCAAAAGACATAGCCTAAAAACAAAATCTATATCTCAGACTCATACAAAGTGATATTGTAACTTCCCGGGGATGGGTGACCTCCTGGGAAGTTTCCCAGGCAGCGTGTGAGCGAGGACGAAGCACGCCGGAAAGACTTGTGGTGATTTGTGGGGCCAGTCGACAATCCTTGAAGTCGTTATTGGTAAGACCTGCGACCGAGAGGGGTCGGGGCGTTACAGATACGCAATCAATTAAGTTAACAAATAGCATTAAACATCGATTTAGTAATAAAAACCAAGTGACTTATCATAAGATATCAACCAAATACTTCAAACGATAAAATTGCAATAGTCAATCAACATAGGAAAATTTATACCATTCAAGAAGGGTTATTTTGCAAATATAATGGTCAAACACAATAAAATCATAGTTGTTTAACATAAGACCAAATATGATTAATGTCACAGCAAAACTGGCATTCAAACAGGCTATTTTCTAAACAGAAGTCAAAACGTAGCAAAACTACACCTTTTAACATATTCCGAAAATAATTTGATTCAAATAGTAGCATGCCAACCCGATTAACAAAACCAAATTACAGAAGGAATTTAACAAATAATGTTTTGGCACGAAATACTAAAAGAGGATTACACCACTTGTCTATACCGCTAGTCAGACTGATCGATTTTCACTCGCTTAAAATTCACCTATAATTACAGTGGGATTTAGACATTAGTATATACCTTCACTACTTAACAACTTGACCCCACCGGTGGACACCGACAATAGCTCAAGGTAAGTGCATAGAACAACCTACTTCTCGCAACCTATGGGGACCCAAAATTTCCTAAGTTGACATGAACCTAATGAGATGCTCAGTAGAGTACAATCCATGATAAGCACTATAGATCAGGAGCAAAATATATGAGTATAATTTTAATGAACCTCGATCCACCAAGCTAAAGGTTTACAAATGATTAAATCTTGTATAATTCATGGATTGAAGAGCATCTAAAAAAACCATTATTTATATAAAACAATTGGGCTGGAGGCAATCATCAAGGATCAATCTCACCCTCTGGCCATGATTCAAGTACAGGAGATGCTTCTATAATATACACATTTTGCATAATAAAATGAAGGAGGACAGAGGCCTTAATGGTAGGCGAAATCGAGCAGCAGAATCAATTAAACCACTTAGGCATGCACTACGAATTGAACATGATGCGGATTGCGTTTTGAGGATTGGCAAACAATTGCATTAAGGGAAGTGTATAACGGCGACTGAATTAATTACATAAAAAGAAAAATCTTCCTCATCATGGGTAGCTCTAAGAACATATCAGAAACCTAGCCTACGTTTAGCAACAGAGCATGCTAATTTCAAGTACGATTATGAACAACCAAGAAGGACTTCAAATTAATGAGATGATTTTAAAGTAATAATTAAAAACTAAAAACTAATGATAAGAAGATTTGAATACCGACCTTATTGTTCTTCAGAGATGAATTTTCCTTCTGCTCTCTCTTCTCTCTTTCCTTTGGATTGAGAAATGTAGGCAGTACATTGTTTTTTGAGGAGGTAGAATCAAATAAATAAGGAGGGCTAGGGCTAGGGTTACATAACCTACAAGCTGTCAGAAGAAGTCTCCTAAATAGACTAGAATTGGTAAAGATTAAAGGCTTTCTTTTAAAACCGGGTGTTACACCTACGAAGGCCATTTCTGATGGAACATGATTGTGCTTGCTAAACCCACCCATGTCTCTATAGTGAACATGGTCATCTATTTGACCATGATCCATGGCGGAAGACATGACATGATGTTGTCCCTCGCTGGGATGAACGTTGAGCTTTGCCAACAATGTTAAGACATGACCTACTTTTTACTATGGTCATGGTCACTATTCCTTGTACACGAGACATGGTGGACGCTATGGATAGGTCGTGTAGCTACTATCTCTACGCGGGTGAAACAAGTGAAGCTAGCACTATAGTGCAAATTATTATATGCACCTAGGAGTTTATTCTCCCAGGTTCATGTCAGTGTCATTTATACATTCCATGTCATTTTATTTTATTTTTTTTCAGTGGCAGTTTTGCTCCACTATTTGTAACCGTTTTTCCTTCTTTAAAAAAAAATACAAAATCACAGTTTCCTGTGCTAAATTATCAGACTTATTTTTTTTTTCTTAAAATCAAAAATCCTCACGGTGAAGAACTTACAAGAAGTTAGAGACTTGTGTTTCATGGAGGTTGAGATCATAGCATTGAATGGTTGCTGATTTTGCATACTGACAGTTTCTTCCCCTAAATTATCAGACATATTTCCCTTTTTAAAAAAAAAAAAACAAATCTTCAACGTGCTTGGTTGTTGAGTTCAATGCGTTTTAGGCTTGCTGGTATTACATTCGTTTTTTGAATGATTTAAGAAGGTTATTATTTTAGTGTTGATTCTGAAGATTGGAGGTATTGTTCGTTGGCATTATCATTTTGCTAAATGGAAAAGAGCATTGATCAAGTTAGAGTTGATGATGATGATGATGATCGTTCAGTCTCTAAAAGTTTGATTCGTAAGTTATCTAATCTCGTAATGTTGCTTTATAGTTTTCTTTTTTTATTGATGTCATTTTTGATGCGTTTTATATGCTGTTTTTAGTAGCTCTCTTTGATGCGGAAGCTTTGGATGTTGTCGCTAATGAAGGTGAGGAAGACATGTTCGGTGAGTGTTGTATGTTCATTATTTTTGTTAATAGGCTCATATTTCTTTGAGGTGTTGTCGTGTTCATTTTTGAACTTCTCGTGGTTCACTATTTATTTTGTATATCATATTCGCAAAGTCATATGTACTTGGGGTGTTTAACTTCTAATTACATTGTACTTTGCATTTGAAAATTTTAAACATATTAGTTTCGGCTGTTTTTGTGTATATTGGGTTGAACATATTGTTGTGGTACATTGGTAGCTTTCGATGTAGATGCCATTCACTTATATATATGTATTCATTCATTATTGCCCTTAGTACTGTTCACTGATAGTATCCATGTTCATTTCTACATTTCTTGTTGTTCACTTTTTATTTTGTATATCATATTTGCAAAGTCAATATGTTAAAAAGTGGATTTGTTCATCGTATTAACTTGCGATCTTTAACTTTAGTGAACTCTATCATACACACTCTATCATACACACAAGTGAACTAATTTCTTAGTGAAGTTATGTAAATTTAACAGTGAATCTCATCCACAAACCTGTGAACAGTAGTAGTTTTATAAGGCATTTATATGTGGCATTTAGTTCTAATATCCTTTTGATTTTACAGTAAATATTCATCACTTCATTAGTGAATTGCTACAAAGTCAATTCTGAAACAATTGAATTTTGCATATGCACATAACTACCATAATTCTCCACGAACCTTAACCATCCTCAGTGAATTATGCAAAACTTTCATTCATTGAGTGTGTCTCAGTGTATTATGGAGTCATATAAGTATAACCTATGGTGAACTTTACTCCATTACTCAGTGAACTTGTCAAAATATCAAAGTGAACAACCATGAAATCCTCAGTTTACTAGGCCAAAGCAAATGGTGCAACCAGAAAGATTTACATATACACAGAACTTGCATGGGTTTCAGTTAATCTTGCTCATGTACTTTTTGAATTTATTAAAACTGCACAGTGAACCTCACTCTATTACTGAGTGAACTAATTCATACTTTGTGTACCAATTGTGTTGAAGTTAATATTGTTTTGTTGAAAATATCCTTGTTGATTTTGATTGATTACATCATAGATTGCCACTATTGCATGGTTCGTGTCTTATTAGTGTTATTAGTGACTTATCTTTTAATCTAGTGTTATATGAAGAATGGACCATGTGTTCCTGATGCTACTCTGCCTACTGGCATTAGTTATTCACAAATGCTTCAACAGGTATATTTCTATTGACATCTTTTTTTGCGGTTATTTTGTATATGTTTTGCTTTTAATTAATGTTTGGCTTAAATAGCATATTACATTGCCGACGTTTAACCATTTATCTTTAGTTCCGCATGATCAGCATCGTGTAGGTGAAGTACATTATAATTTTGGTTCATTTTCATTCATTATTTTGGTCATGTTTGTCTATGACATTTTAACTAAGTGAGTATGCTTAAGTTATTTTTGTATCACCCTTGAATAGTGTTATGAATCTTATAATTGATTTATTGTGTTTTTATCTTTTTATGTAGGGCTCTTTTCCATTGCCGTCTTTTCATCCGACGTACTATTTTCATTCAGCTAATAGCAGCTCAGTGTTTATGCCAGTCATGGTGCCGCCTGTGTTGCAATAGCTCCATTCTGATGTTATTCATGGAAATGATAGTCATAATGATAACCATTGAAATAGTATTGCGGAGTTGGAGACACATTATATTTGTATTGTTTTGTATTTATGGTTCAAAATATGTAGTGACTCAGACTATATGACTTATGATTTGGACATATTTCAAAGTTGATGGTAAATTTTATTATGGATTGAATGTACTTCTTGCTTCTTTTGAGTTCCAATAACAAACAGGTTTTGTAGTGAACCTTCTCCCTTCATATGGTGAACTAATGCAAAATCAATAGTGAACCATGGATCATCTACACAAAATCAGATTTTGGGTGTTTTAGAGTGCACGGATCTCAAATGCTTAGTGAACTACTTCAAAGCTTTTAGTGAAACATTTTAAACATATACATATTTAGAATTATTCAACTTCGAGACATCAATGGTACTATTTTTTTTTAAAAAAAAATTGAGGTAGTTTTATGTTTGTTGTAGACTTTCATAGTGACCAATATGCTATGTAGTGAACTCCCCTTTTGAAATTCCTAGTGTTCTGTGTTAGATTTAGTTTGAATACCTATTATGCTATGTAGTGATCATTCATAATTTAGGCAATGAGCTAACGCAAATTATTTAGTGATCCAAGATAAAATTACATATATAGCATGATGTACAGTGAACTTCATTCAAATTCATAGTGAACTACGTCAAAGCCCTTAGTGAACAAAGAAAACATGTTACCTGTGCAGAATTTAGTCATCCAATTTGTGTGTCCAA
This sequence comes from Selenicereus undatus, assembly GCA_017589665.1. Taxonomy (NCBI): domain Eukaryota; kingdom Viridiplantae; phylum Streptophyta; class Magnoliopsida; order Caryophyllales; family Cactaceae; genus Selenicereus; species Selenicereus undatus. The sequence goes on along the minus strand of JACYFF010002017.1, from coordinate 12,096,822 downwards.
CTTAACATTTTGTGAATTTAGTGAACAATTATAAATGCACATTGAATTTTTGTTTATTTCATAACTGTCTAGTTTATTATCTTTCTAAAATTTCATGCTTTTGGTGTCCAACGTGTTTCTTTGTTATGTGCTTGTTTGTAGTTGTGGTCAACACTTGGGCATTAGTATATATGTGTATGCACTATGGGGAGTTGATTTGTGTAAGGCATTGTTGATTTAGGAACGCACATTAACAATTAATAAGTATAGAACACTTTCAATAAATATTGAAAATGAAGATATGCTTTTGTCATACACTAAAAGATGTTCATTAGGAACATTGTGTGCTCTATACACGATTGTATTGAAATAAGTAACTGATAGTAGGATATTTCTACTGCTACAAGTGTTGCACTACTTTTTCGCTTTGCTGGAAGTCTTCTTTTGCTACTTCTTGTACTTGCACCCGTACTTGATTAAGTTCATTCTCTAATATCATTGCTACGTACCTTAAACGTAGATGTTTGACGAACTCTTCCTGCATTTTTGACATGTGTATTGGACATAAGCACTTTTAAATGCAATGCATATTTTTGAACTTTGAATTTGAATTACAGTTAATTTGAAGTTCATATTGGTTCAGGAACGAAATGTATAGGTTACCTTGTTCTTTTCGAAACCAGTTGAACAGTACTTGACACTTCCTTCCTGAAATGACTCCATATGGCGTATGGCATAAATCCTGCAATCATGTATGTTGTTGTCATTCTGCCAAGATAGATTCCAAAATACAAGAGTAAATTTCCTAACGTCAACCCCTTTTTTAAATCGTCCATTTAATAAGTAGATTGCGAACAAGTTTGTCTGCACATAATTTCTTAATGTTATGGGGTGATATTTTTGTATATGAGTTAAGGTGTTTGAGGTATCTTTACCATGGTCATCACACAATGCTTATATCTGGATGTGGCATTCTCTCCTTCCAAGCGATTGTCAAGTACAATTATTTTCTTGCCTCCAAAGTCATAACAGAGGACAAAAAAAAGGATGGTCTTAAAGTATGGGGAAAAACGCTTGCATGTCATAGAAAATGCATGAGGTTAAGTATATTCAGGTGTACTGAGTTGGTTATAGTAATGGCTCTATGATGAACGACCTAATATGGTATAGTGAACAATGGTTTGATTGAACATGAAAGAATACCCATATTAAATAAAACTTCATAATGAACTTAGTGAGCTGATGCAAATTTTATACTATACTGAATAAGACCTACATATGGACACAAGTAGTATATTTGCTTTTGTTCTTTACTAAATTATTTAGTGATATGGTTAGCATACACAAAGGGCAATAATGAACATGCTTCATGTACATGGTGAACAAAGTAGTGAGGCTCACATACTGTAAAAGAAGCTGGTTGCATTCATTATATTGTGAACCTTGTTCATTTCTGTTGTGAACTAATGCAAACTATCTAGTTTTTCAATTACCACTGCCACATTCCATACATTTGCATCTTTTATGGGTGACTTTGTCAACTCCTTAGTGAACTAGTTGTCAACCAATAGTGAATCAATTACGAGTTAAACATATACAAATTGTCCAACTATTACTCACGAAGGCAATTTTACATTTAGTTTCAATGGCAATCAAAATGTATAGTGTACATTCATCAGTCACTTAGTGAACTCGGTCACTTAATGAATATCCTGCAATAAACAGTTGTCGTTATATTTATAAGTAGTTTCTAACATAGCTTCATATATCATATCATAATGTAATTAGGGCTTCTTTATGTTGTTCACTTTTTCATTCAGTAGTGTTCACTGTCATTGTATTTTCAATTTCTTGCTCACTGACTTCACAGGTACATAGGGTTTGTTCACTACTGTTGTCATTGTCGTTCACTTTGGGTTTGCCCATTTCATTTTTGCAGTTTTCCTGCCAAGCAAAATCATCAAACATCAACAGGTGTATCTGCTTTCGAAATTCAGACTTGCCCTATTTCATTCAATTTTTGGCATGTTGTTTTTATTCATTACATTTCTCCACTCACAAGATTACTCCATACCAAATCACTCAAGCATTTCGTCCTCCTATTTTGAGTTTTTCTTTCAAAAATTTCAACAAAAATTACATAATGACTTACCTGGATTTCCTCTTGTATGAAAGGGTAACTCCATATTTTCTTGCCATGTTGTCATTTGTTGAATTTTTTTCGTTAATAGCATCTTCAGCCTCCATGCATTCATCTGAATCTAACATGGTTGATGGTTCACCTCTAATACCCGAGATTTTGATGTTCGTGTTCTTGCTGCTATGGAACCTTGTTGTCGCGTTGATGGTGGAAGAAACGGAGGTGAGGGAGAATTTGTGTAGTTGGAGGAGTGCTGGTGAACTGAAGATTGAGGAAAGTTGACAGCCAGCAGTTATGGTGAGTGGGATATGGCGGTTTTCTTTGATTTTGATTTTTGTTTTTTTTTGCTTGTTTTGGATTTTCAGTTTTTTGTTTTTTAATATTTGTCCATGCTGGATTTTATTGTTCACGTGTACCTGGGAGTATAAAATCCCAAATCTACAATATATGTATTGGCACTATAGAGACATAAAATAGTCATCTTCCTTATGCATGACCTTATTGTGTCTCTCAAGTGAGTGCACATCTACAAAAGAGGTGAGGTGGGCTCAGTAAGTCATCATGCTAGTGTAGCCTAACCCCATTGAATCTTTGTAGACTCTAACTGTCTTTTCCTTGATCCCTTATCACACTCACTTCGCTATATTTCTATGTCCTTCACTTTGTTGCGCACCTACACAAAACCCACTTAGTAATGCCAAAAAAAAAAAACTACCTAGCTACCTAACTCGCTTTTTTGGAGTAATCATGGTTGCACTTACCACCAGCAACAAGTCCTTTAAAACTCAAGGTGCAGTGTAGTGGACAAACATGGTCTTATAAGGGTTTACAAAAGATATATGTACAAAATCATACAAAACTATATGAAAGAAGAAAGTAATTAAAAACAAAATATCATTTAGAACTTTTTAGTTTGCACATGTATTACATCATGTGGGAAAGAAATGTACACACTCCAACTAACCACATTACTATTGTAGTGTAAATATTAACCTACATGTAAACACATTGTACATACCAAGAATATTGGTGCCCACTTATGACATCCATACTCCAACCAACTTTTTACCCCACAATCCATAAAAAATATGTCCCTGCCTAGTACTTAGGGTGCACAAGCAACATCACCCAAGGAGATAGGCTTACTAGAATACAAACCAATCCCACCTGGCCTATTTTGACTAAATTTATTTACTACTGATTGAGGAAGATCCTGGTTGGAATATTGCCCCAAAGATTGCTTGTCATCTTACTACGGCAAACTAACTCTCTTTCTAAGACCCTTTTTGATTTTTTTTCTTTTCTTTTTCTCAGTTTTTTTTTTCCAAATGTAAAAACAAAATAATTGTACATGACACAAGTGGCAAAATCAACCATGGAAGTTTAAGATCCTAAGATAATTGTCATATACAAAGTAAGTTACGAACTCTAACATCCATAATGGTATGCTGGGGTTAGGATAGGAACTTGGAAGTCATACTTTAGGTTAAGTTCTATCATGGACAACATACTTACATATAACCTAGTTAGACCGGACAAAACTAGCTAGACAAGAAAATTGAACCAAGTAACTCGAACGCATACCTGAACCAATGCCTAAAATAAGGCTAACCGAATTTCACCGGAATATTGAAAATGTCCTGACCTAAAACCAGATGAACCTAAAATATAGGTTGACCCAAAACTAAATGAGCCCAAAACATAGCTTGACCCAAATGAATTGTATATGAAATAACCTAATCCAATTCAAACCAAACCTAAGATAACCCAAACTAAACTGAACCAAACAAGAATGACCCAAATCCAAACCAACCCACCTCTGATTTTTAACCGATCCTATCCTTACCCAAGTTACCTAAAGCCAAACGTAATGTGATTGTGAGCAAGCACATTGAACCAAATAAAATATGGATAACAAAAATGAAGAGAAAAGTGTGTCGCTAGACACATTAAACCAACACCACATAAGATAGGTATGTGCCAATTTTAAATTGATGCAATGCTTACCTGAGTTACTTGTATAAGCATAACCTGATGCAAAGTCCACCCTGCCCCTTCCATTGTTAGTACACTACTGCCTACTTGTCCAAGGTCACTAGTTGGATAATGTTTCTTCTGACAGTAACAATGCAATTTAAACTATATATGCATAAGAAAATCACACCAAGAATTTAGCCTAGCTTGTACAAGCATTACTGCTTCAAGTATTTGAGTGGGCCAATACAGTTCTCAATGAATCCAACGATGAATAAAGTATGGATGGTAAAGTGGCATATTGATTATTATGTCACTCGTCAGGATTAAGAGATAAGGTTTTCCTTCAAGTCAAAAAAGCAAATGGAGAGGTATTTTAAACAAGTGGAACAATACAACCCAAACAGTAACATGACAAAACACTAGCGCTTAAACATAATCAAGTGTAGTCATTAAGGTATCAAGCCAAATAGTTAAATATGAGTGACTGATTCCCTGAGTGGAGTGGTATGAGATTGTGATATGATTAAGTACCAGTGCCATTCTAGGGAGAAAAAGATTAGTAACCACTAGCCTCAAGTGGAATTCTCACTAGAGGCCACTCATAGAGCACAATGATGGAAAGACAAAGGGTTGAGATTTTTGTTGGAGATGGCAAGGAAAGGAGGGAGAGAAAAGGGTACAAATCAATGAGTAGTTATGGGGCTCGATAAGAATTCTCATTGGAAATCATACACAGATGTGCCAGAACACAACAACTGAGAGAGAAATGACAATTAAAGAGCCAAATTTTCACTTGGGACAACAAACGGGGACAGGAGAGGTATAACTAGAATAGTGGGTTGTTAAAGGATACAGCAAATGGGAGAGAAATTAAAAGTTAGGTTTGGCTTGGTGAAGCTACTTATGGGGGTCATACAACTGGAATTAATTATACTTTCATTGTTTCTTTAAAATGAGGCTAAGAATTACTCATTGAGAAAGTCATAAAATAAACATCTTAGTCTATAACTTTCAATAACAACAACTCCCAGTGTAGGTCCCGCTTTCACAAGGCCTGGGGAGTTCCAGCTGTAGACAACCTTACCTCTACCGACATTCATATCCGTAGAGAGACTGATTCCAAGAGACCCACAAAAAGGATTTTGTGAAAATATTTTACAGAAGAAAGATCTTGTGAAAACATTTAAAGGGAAAACATTTTATAGAAGAAAGATTCTATAGCAAGAGGTGACTGAGATTATGTAACGCCCCCAACCTAGGGAGAGTCACACCACTAGGACTCCCTAGAAGAAAATCCTTAAGTCTCTTGAAGATCGAGGGTTTGGATTAGCATTTCGATAGTCTTTCTGGAACAAAACTGCAAAAGTTTCCCCTGTTTTAGCGACATTCTAGGGTCTTAGCTCAGCTAAGGGTACCTGTAATTGGTAAATACATATAAAATATGCTAAAATAACCCAAGCTCGCAATGTCGGGCCACTTGCCCGAATCACTGACGATCAAACAACTAAAACAAGGATCAGAATGATACATATACAGGTACAGAGCCAGCTACATGCTATCACATACAGTAATGAATTTAAAAATTTACAACGTGGTAGGCATCAAAATCTTTCCAAAACTAGCAGAGACTCTTGAGGGGTCGGCATCAAAATAACTTCAGATGATCTCCTATACCTGCCCAAATTGAACCTGGGAAAAAAAGGAATCATAAAGGGATGAGCAACCACACGCTCAATGAGAATTCCCCTACTCCTTAAAACCAAAACTATTTGCACGCATTCATATCAATAATAGTCACATATCACATATTCGTGTACTACTATCATATTAGGCATCCCCAAGGAAAGATTGCTACTCATGTACTTTACGCTCGCCCCTCAACTCATTCCTAGGCCCTTAATGACCATCCTTCCTTTCTAACTAGAATTCAGGCACGTAATCATGTAACACAAGAACGAATATTATGCTTTCAAACGCACTTGAGAAAAACATAGTGACTCACGTTATATGCCAAGAACTTATAAATCATGTAAACTTCTTTAAAACTTACGACTTTTCTAAAAACTTATGAGACATCCAAATTAGTAAGAAAAGCTTTGTAGGAAACATTCTTTCTTAAGATATGCACCATTAAAAACTTAAACGTTCAATGCATTGCTAGGCTGTAACCAGGTACACTTGAAATTCATTTAAACTATATTCAGAACACATTCATGAAATATATGTAGGTTAAGTGCATTTCAAAGCTTTCTTCTTTTCTTAAAAACGTCTTACTTGGCCTCTTGCGACTCGTATTCCCTTAAAATAACTTTTCTTCCTTTCTGAGCTGCTTAGAATGGCAATTTGCCAAAGCTCTTATTTGTTAGGAATATACTTATAACATAAAAGTATCTCATTGTGCTGGCTAGGGGAGCTCAACACCGCCCTTAAGTGAGATCCTCACTCTTATTCTATGTTATCATCGGAGTATATGTACTTAACTTTTGGCCAAAACGTGTCTCAGTAGATAAACTCAAATTTCGATATTGTCTTCTGTGGGGCAACAACTCACACCAAGATAATCATATCTTGAGTCCAGTCCCCCTCAAGGTTTTCTTACGCGTCACACATCATAACTTATCTGGGGAACAGCTCATACCAAGATAATTCATATCTTGAGTCCAGTTCCCAGGAACAGCTCACACCAAGACAATTCATATCTTGAGTCTAGTTCCTAACATTTCTTTAGAGGGAAATAGCTCACGCTATCTTTGCGTCCAGTTTCCAGGAACAACTCACACCAAGATAACTCGTATCTTGAGTCCAGTTCCTAACTTACTTATCTCAGGGGGAAACAGCTCACGCCCTTTTGCATCCAGTTTCCACCCTCTGGCCAACTTCCGAGCACATTTTTAGTCTTTAAAGACATATTTCATTTCTCTATTTCAAATGTTTACTTGGTTGAAAACTCGCTTTTTAAACAAAATGACCATGACACTTTGAAATGCTTATAATTCATTCGTTTTTGGCTTAAACACTTCTTGTAGACGCTATAAGTTTATTAACACATAAATTGACTTCCTTTGAAACTTGAAAGCTTCTTAAAAACGTAATGAGCTTGTTAAATCGTAAAACGATTTCGTTTTGAACTTAAAAGCTTTGTATAAACGTAATACGGCTACTAACTCGCAAAGTGACTTCGTTTTTAACTTAAGAAACTTCTTTTAGATGTAAAACGTTTGCTAGTTTGCAAAACGACTTCATTTCTAGCTTAAAAGATTCGTATAAATGTAATACCTATATTAACTCATAAAATGACTTCCTTTTAGACTTAAAAGCTTCTTATAAAGGCAATAAGTTGGTTAATACTTAAAACGATATCACTTTAAACTTAAAAGTTTCTTATAAACGTAACACGTTTACTAAATCGTAAAACAACTTAGTTTCTAACTTGAGTGCTTCGTATAAACGTAATAAGTTTACTAAATTGTAAAACGACTTTGTTTTTACCTAAAAGGCTTTTTATATAAACATAATAAGGTTGCCTAATCATAAAACGACTTCGTTTCTAACTGGAAAGCTTCGTATAAATGTAATAAGGTTGCTAAATCATAAAGACAACTTCGTTTCTAACTTGAAAGCTTCGTGTAGGCATAATACGTTTGATAGTTTGTAAAATGACTTCATTTTCAACTAAAAAGCTTCTTATAAATGTAAAACGATTGCTATCTTATAAAAACGGCTTCACTTTTTAACTTAAAAGCTTCTTTTAAATGTAAAACGTTTGCTAAATCGTAGATCGAAACTCAATAGAGACTTAAGTAAGCAAAAAGAATGCAAATAAGCTAAGCTTCATAATCAGCACCTTAAGGTACTCTTTTTCGGGTCGCATAAATTCTTCTAAACGCGAGGAGGGGTCATTACCCAAACTAATGCCTTAAAAACCTTTTCGAACTCACTTTTAGTTCGCTTTTGAAATTCCTAAACCTATCGACTATTCAGTCGAGTCACTAACTGAGCAGTTCGACGGTTTAGGATCTTTTTTACACTTTAGACGTCCTAACATGCGAATAGGCAACTAATAAACTTAAAAGCATTCTCAACGTGTAAAACAAGCTTTCTAAACGACCTTTTCCTTTTAAAGATGTCCAAAGTTCTAAGAATTAATCACATAATGTCATGTAGCATATCGAGGGAAAAAGGTTTACACATAGCACATTCATACACTTCATATCACAACTCGGCAGAATCTGCCCAATGAGCCACACATGGCCTCGCAATCCACACGATTGCAGCAATTCACAACCCAGGCTCCCTCCTCACACAGCATTGACCACAAGAACCTTGAACCACTCAATAGTTTCACCTCAAGCCATTCAACTACTAACTTAGTTTAATATTATCATCAACAAACCAACAATACATAAAACGATCGTGTATAGGCATTACATTCATGCTTAGGATCAACATAGTGTTTAAGTGAACCAACTGATGTAATCGAAACTTTAAAACAACACTTTGCCCCTTTTAGTTCGCTAACCGATATTCATAAGCATAATACTTCATTGAGATAACTATGAATATACTATTAACATGCCTAAACTGATGTAATCATAATCTTTAGACATAATTCAGTTCATTCCACAATTACTTCGATTAGCCTCCTCAAGCTTCAAAACAGAATCCAAACTAATAAATTATTAGAATCACAGCGCTATGCTAACATTCCGTTCATTAAACATTTCTCTACTATCTGGTTGTTAACATGCAGCATCAATTCGACATCCACACGACCCAAAATCAGCCCCATGTTCGTAATTCCTTAATCTCAATTCTCAATTTACCCAAACTGATTTCTAACTTCAAAATCAACATGCACTAACTAAATCTAGTTAAAATCCTTAAAAAATAGTAATAATTTAGAAGGAAAGGAACCCTTACCTTGAACCCGAGCTAGAGGTTCAATTCATGGCTGTGGCTCGACTTTAGGGGCTCAAACAACTCCACTTCTTCGGAACTTGCTTACCCACGCTCGAACAAGACCCAAATCACACCTAATTTTCCAACAATTCGAGCCCTAAAACAGACCCAAACGCACTTCCTGATTTGAAGTTGTATTGGGTATTTGAAAGCAACAATTTCTACCCTAATTTATGGAAAATTGAAGCAACTAAGAGGTGAATTGCGTGGCCATACCTAGGGTACATGTTCGAGCTCCAATTCAGCACTAGAACGTGATTGGTTCGTCCGAACTTTGTCCCAAATTCGCACCAAATGGAAGCTAGCTCGTGGGGGAGGCCGAAAGGAATGAATTTGCGATTGTTGTGGGGCGAAAATCTACTGGCTTGAGCTTGGAAGTGTCGTTAATGGAGGAGGAGAGGAGGAGGAAGAGGATGAAGTAGAGAGGGAGAAGAGATGTCGTGAAAATGGGGGGGTCGCGGGCAGGTGAGAAGGAAAAGGGGCACATGCGAATTTACAAGTTTGCCCCTCCCTACTATCTTTCATTAATTTTGGTCCAAGCTGTTCAGGGATCGGTGTCGATAGCCTAATTTGCATCCCAAACTCTAAATTCAGTAATCGATAACCCGACCATTCATCGATTATTCATTCCCAAGCATGTCTAGGCTCGATTTAATAATTATCGAGCTACTTCTAGGGTTGACAACCTAATCGTATTCGGGTTCCGGATTGATTTAGTACTTGTTAAAAACCGTTAATAATGCTTATTAAAAATCAGCGAATGATTTTCAAAACTAATAATAATATTAATAGTAATAATAATAATAATAATGACAATAACATCCTTTTTAATAAAATTAACGTTCATACAGGCACATAGAAAATAATTTTAGCTCATATCGCTAATAAAATGCGGTTTTCATAGCGTAAAAAAGTATTATGAACAACTTAATGGAATATAAAGTACGTGGGTATTACAGATTAGTCAACAACTTTCTCTCTGTGAAATAGTCTTTTTCTATGGAGTAAGCTCGAGAGCTAATCTCCATTACAACTCTCCCATTGGTGTATGATTGGTACTGGGGCACTATACTGGTCCTGGTGATCAACTTTGATCTCATTAAAACAACAAGGAGGGCGATAGTAGCAATGCATGAGGTTCTACAAGACATTTTGGAGCAGCAGAAGGCATTAGCACAACAAATATCTGAGTAGAACAAAAGGTGTAGTTCGAAGATTGGTCGGCAGTTGCTAGCTCAAATGAAGACTATCGAGAAACAACAAGGTAAACCTCTCGAATCTATCCCTAATTTGTGGTGATAGAAGATAATAGTTGGGGATTGAGTAACCCAAAATCTAAAAGTGAATTAAGAACAACGAAGGCCATTTTGGCTTTTAACCACAAGGTAGAATTCTCAACATTTGAGACGTCAAAACTAAAGGTTGTGTTAAGAAATCTACCAAATGCTTAGCTTGTGTAAAATCCATAGGACTCAGAAAGTTGAACTGGCATTCTTGCGCTTACAAGGCATGTAAGAAGTTTAATATAGCGGCTTTATTTTGGAAAGGTATAGTGTGATTTGGGAGGGTTTTTGTGTTGGATCTGAGCAAGATAAGGGGATGAGCTTCGGAGTCAAATTATGGAAGAGTTTAATGTTGGTCCTACTAATCAAGGAAAGTCACCCTAGAGGGGGTCAATAGGGCGACAAGTAAAAGCTTTGATAATTTGAAAATTCTTTGTTAAGATTGCAAATGGGAATACGATAGAGTTTTGCTTTGAGTTAATCAATTCACTGGTTTCTTAAGATAGTTCAGCAAGTGTCCCTTGACACCTTGGCTATAATCAGAGTTTTCCTTGACCACTCTGACATGCACAACTTTTAGAGTTCGTAACTCTTAGAAGTACAATAGCCAACAAGAGTTTGATATTCCTTATTATTGGGTTTAATGGCCCAAAACCAGCTCCGCAGATCCACCATAGGCTTCAAGGAGTTTGGACTACAGACTGTGGTGGCTAGGGTTTCGTCGTCTTGACAGTTAGGGTTGCTCCTAAGATTTTTTTGCATCTTTATACCTCTAAACCCTATATAAAGGGCATTGCCTAGGCTCTAATAATCATCCCTGAATCCCAGACCAGTAAGAAATACTTGTAGAGTATTCTGTTTCCACTATCTTAGATTTGTGAGAGAGGTTGAAAGTGTTTTAAGAGAGATTATAAGAGAGATTGTAATCTGGTTACTAGATCAAATCACAGATCGTGATTTTGATTGCCCTTGTACTTCTCCTTCTCATAGTAGATTGTTTGGGCTCATCGCCGTCTGTGGTTTTTCCCGTATTGGGCTTTCCACATAATTCTTGGGTGTTCTTGTTTTGTTCTTGTTATCTTTGTTTTACTTCTGATTATCTGTTTCATCCTATCGCTTTCACAAATTAAAGTCGCTTAATTTCCTAACAATTTCCCTAACAAGTGGTATCAGAGCCTTGGTTGAGGATGTCTTCAATCATGAAGGTCGATATTCAGAAGTTTGATAGGGAGATTAGTTTTAGTCTTTGGGAGGTGCAGATGAGAGCGGTTCTTATCCAGCATGGGTTGTGGACGGTTTTTTCAAGACCTTATACAAAGCCCAGTATGATGATAGATGAACAATGGGCGGAGCAGCAAAAGAAGAAGCGTGGTTCTTTGACAGATGACGAATGAGAGGAACTAGAGCTTAAGGCACTTTCTATCATAAAGTTGTTCTTGGCAACACATGTCTTGCGAGAGGTGCTTGATAAGGCAACTACAGTGGGTCTTTAGGTTTGGCTGGAGGAACTCTACATGACGAAGAGTCTCACCAACAAGATCCAATTGAAGGAAAGGTTATACACTTTTAGAATGGCAGAAGGTACTCCTATTTAAAAACATCTAAATGATTTCAATTCGCTTGTAGTTGACCTTGAAAGTTTAGCTGTGAAAATCGAGGATGAGGATGAGGATGAGGATATTTTGTTAGTTGTGTCTCTACCCCCTTCATATAAACCCTTGAAGGAGATCATGCTATATAGTAATTATGATATTATATCGTTTGAGGATGTTAAATCAAGCCTGTTGTCTAAGGAGAAGTTTGATCTTGACATTCATGCCAATTCTGTTGAGGGATTAGTAGTAAGGGGTAAAACAACTGAAAAGGAGAATGGCAATAGGAGTAAGAACCGTTCTGCGCCTAAAAATTCTCACGATGGTAAGACTTGTAATTATTGTGGTAAATTGGGTCATATTGTTGCTAATTGTTGGCAACTGCAAAACAAGAGGGAGAAAGAAGAAGATAATTCTCATAAGCCTGCTGGAGCTTCGTTTGCTGAATCTAATTCTGATGGTGATGTTTTGTTTGCTACCTCTACTGAAAGGGAAATGATTCTTACGGGATTATTTATTCTGGGTGTACCTATCATATGTGTCGTCATAAGGATTGGTTTTCAACATATGATCCAGCTGACTCAACTGTTGTTCACATGGCCAATAATGCCCAATGCCATGTAACTGGAATCGGTACTGTTAAAATCAAGACCCATGATGGTGTTGTCAAGACTTTATCGAATGTTCGTCACGTTCCTGACTTGAAGTGTAACCTCATCTCTTTAGGCACTATTGAATCCAAGGGGTACAAATATTTAGCTGAAGATGGAGTTCTAAAGGTTTCGAAGGACAGTCGGATTTTGTTGAAGGGTTTGAGGCAAGGAAGCCTCTATGTTTTGCAGGCTTCTACTACGACATATTATATGAAGAAAGGTTCATACAAGTTGTCTCCCAGAGCTAAGATCAAGTATCACTTAAATTCAACCGGCGTTCGGATCGCTTAAATACCCTTTGGGCTCTGCCCTTCGGGGCATTACCCTTTGGGGTGCTATGACGGTGTGCGAGAGTTGGTGCTGATGATTTTCGTCCAAGGTGGAGATTGTTGGGTTTAATAGCCCAAAATCAGCTCCGCAGATCCACCATGGGCTTAAAGGAGTTTGGGGCACAAACTGTGGCAACTAGGGTTTCGTCGTCTTGACAGCTAGGGTTGCTACTAGAGTTTTTTTTTTGCATCCTTATACCTCTAAACCCTATATAAAGGGTCTTGCCTAGGCTCTAATAATCATCCATGAATCCCGAACCAGTAAGAAATACTTATATAGTATTCTGTTTTCACTATCTTAGATTTGTGAGAGAGGTTGAAAGTGTTTTTGAGAAAGATTATAAGAGAAATTGTAACCTGGTTGCTAGATCAAATCACTCATCGTGATTGTGATCACCCTTGTACTCCTCTTTCTCATAGTGGATTGCTTGGGCTCGTCATTGTCCTTAGTTTTTCCCGTATTGGGTTTTCCACGTAATTCTTGGGTGTTCTAATTTTGTTCTTGTTATCTTTGTTTTACTTCTGATTATCTGTTTCATCCTATCGCTTCCACAAATTAAAGTCGCTCAATTTCCTAGCAATTTCCCTAACACTTATGAATCTTACACCTAGATACGCTGTCGAATTCACTAGAATCAATGACACAGACAAAGCTGTTTTGGGCACTGTGATTTTTCTAAACTTTGGCCCTTTCTTCTTATGTGAATTCTTCTTCTGCTTTTGAAATCATCCTTCTCCTTTTTGTCCTTTTGACTTTCATTAACATATAATGTCCTTTGTTGACAATGTTCCAGATCTATAGCTCTTGGTCTTTTAAGAATATCTGCACAGTTTTGTTTTTTTCCAATAAACAAAAGTGGTCCAGTGTATGACTTGCCTTGCTCCATATCAGAGGTACGAAAGTTACCATGATCTTTAGACACTCTTATGGTGAAGTGAAACATGAGTGACATAAGTTCTGCTGATAATCATTGGTTTTGCTAATTAATATAAGTCACCCTAGAGGGGATGAATATAAAGTGACAAAGAAAAATTTTGGAACATCGAAAATTCTTTGCTAAGATTGTAAATGGGAATAAGATAGATTGTAGCTTTAAGTTGGAGAATTAGTAGTGACCTGGACAGAGACTTTGGTTAGTATAGAACAAACAAAAATACGGAGCAAAGTAAGTACAAAAAGTAAAGCAGTTAGAGACACAACATTTTTCAAGAGGCTCACCTAAGTCAACCTTGGCTACGTCCCTATCTCAGGTCCTTCCTTCACCTTAGGAGTCAATCAATTCTCCGTTTTCTTAAGATAATTCAACAAGTACGTTTGACATCTTGCTTACAATAAGAGTTTTCTTTGAGCATTCTAATAGGCTTAGCTTCTAGAGTTCCTTAACTTATGAAAGTAAAATGAGTAACAAGAGCCTCATTGCTCCTTGTCACCTACATAGTTTTCTGCAAGAACTTTATCATAACTTGTACAACATATAACAAGAGCACCTAACTCCTTGCCAAATTATAGAGCTTTATCTAGGCACTCTAACAAGCCCAACTCCTAAGAGCACATACACTCTCAGGATGAAACACTTTCAATAAAGAAGTAGTGACTCACACTCAATCCTATCACACCACTATGTAAACACCAAATTGGTGCCCACGGAATTTCAGATGGACTGCATGGCTATATGCTATGTGCTCTCGCCGAGTGATGACAATCACCAAACACATTGAGATTAAAACAACAATATACATGGATTCCTGACAATTATTCATAAAATAAAATATTTCCTTATGGAAAAAAATTCCTAAACAGTTCTAAAAGCATTTAGAACCTGAAAGTTTCAAAAATAATTACAAAAAAAGGTATACCTAGGGTTTGCGCGATTGACCAGTGTGAGCACTTGAACTTGGGACCTTAAGCATGAGAGAGTGAGATAGAAACTAATGAGATGTTGTATTTAGTCACATTACAAGTCTCATAAACAATTAACTCAAGTAAGAGAAATAGTCCTTCAGCATGATACTTATAATTGTTGGTAGGTAGAGAAAAGTCTATTAGATCTTGCCTTGCTTCCCACTTTATAAATCTCACTTGTTTTTATTTGTGGGATTGCGACAAATGAGCTAATTAGCATATTTCTAATGTCATTAGTGTTAATCAAAGATTTCTATTGCTTTTTATAAAAATTAGATGAATGCTTTGATTTTATTAAGGTCCTTGATTTATAACTTGCTTAATTAGGTCACCCTACTAGCATTATAAAAAGGGACCCTCACCTCTCTTTTTTGGGACATAATTACCTTCCTGTTATAAACTTTACATCTTTTTTTGCACACCTTTCAACTGGGAAAACCATACTAATTTCTCTACACTTAGGAAACTTGCTCAAGCTCAATATGCGTGAGATTTATACCTCATTCTACATAGATTTTGCTCATAACAATTGGTGAGGTAATAAAGATAATTGCTCAAATGACAAATAATGGGTGTAAATGTGTAGAAAGTTAGACATGTTAACTTGGGATGGCCATGAAGCAAGGCTAGGTCAACAAGCTTAAAAACTATCGGAGAAACAAGAAAGAAGAACAAGGTAGAAATCGGGCACGGTTGGCTGTGCTAAGTGGCAAGGTGATGCCAGACCCTACTCCCGCTCTGTTCTTGTGTCAAAATCCATAAACCTGGCACGGTATGCATATGCCACATGACATGAGCAATACCAAATTCACTGATTTAGGGTTTATTTAAACCCCCCTTTTCCCATTGATGTAATGAGATTGGCTTTAAAGTAGGGGTCAGCTTAGTTTTTAGGGTCTTAAGATAGTGCTTAGGAGTATATTAGTGTTTAAGTTTGCTAATGTAGGTACATTTTACGTTATTTAATTGTTAATTTCAAGTATTTGATTCTCTTTCAATGTCATTTGCTCTTCAAGCTCTTCAATTGGATGAGTGTTTGCTCATTCTTGATTTGAGTTAATTTCATTCTTTAATGACCTTGCTTGCTTTTGAATCTTATTTTATTTCCTTTCTCTACTTTCAATCTTTCTCTTTCTTATCTCAGATTTCCATGTTCAACTCTCCACTTCTTCATTCAAGTTACATTTAGAAAACCAACTTCAGAACAGTTCAACATTTGGTTAGCTATAAGTTAGATTAGAATTAGCTAGAGTAGATTAGTGAGAGTAAGTGGAGGTTAAGCCACAAACTCCATCCCCTTGCTCCTTAAATGAAGGTCTACCTTTCATTGTTGGATGTTTGAGCTTTTAAGGTATTCTCCTTTCTCTTTATTCTCTTAGCTAGTAAATTTAATACTGTCTGAGTTAAATTAGACGCTTTGTTATTTTATTGTTAGTTATAACAATATTTTATATTGACTATGTTAATTGTACTTTGTTTTAGATTAGTTTAATTAATTATATTTAAATTAGGATTAGTGAGTAATTAGTTTAATTACTCATATCGAGTCAAGTTTATTTCTTTCATTAAGTTAGATTTGATGAAAAATAATAAGCAACACGATTTCAATATCGTCTCAGAAGTCGACAAATTTTCCATCTCATTCACCATGAAAACTACCCAACAAAACTCTTCCTCTAGTCATTCTCTTTCTTCATAAAATGCTTTCACGAAGAAAAATTCTATTCAAATCCTCACATAAATCCCTTTGAAATAGGATTGACCTGCATCCTACCTAACACACTTGGGATTGAAGAGATTAAATGCTTCTTGCTTTGCCACTCTACTTGGATCAAGGTAGGTCCTAAGGGCCTTAACCAAAGACAATAATTTCTTTACAACTTTCTTTTTATTCTTCTATTCATAGTCATGCTTTGCTTTGACCCTCCTTGTCTATTTGTTCAACATTCATTTTTTCGTTAGAGTAAAACTATATTCAAAATAAATTGACCAGAAAAATTTATTGCTTTCTTATATATCTCCATTCCTTTCAAAAAATGGCTTGTGAACAAGTAGTCATCGAAGGACGTCTCTTGTTATTTAGCACACTAGATAAGACTAGATCATGAGAAATACATTTTGCATGGAACTAGAAAAATAGAAGTGTTAATGCATTGATTTCTACTTGAGGCCACTATTGAAGAGAATATTCTAGTGGTGGTTTTTACCCTTCACCCTTAACATCGCTTCCCATGGTTCATAGCCGTGAAGTCAATCTTAGTAATCATTTGAAATATTGGAAATTCTAATTATATAGAAAATATATTTTTCCTTTCTTAAAAATTAAATCCTGTATCCCTCGATTGTCTCTTCGATTCCAAGATTTCGTTAAAAGAAGGATGGGTATTTTCTCTTGAATTATAGGTTATGTGATGACTCTAGAAATTAAAGCTCTAATCCATTTCACCACATAACTCCATGGAATCACCCACTTTCAAAAAGTCAATCTGATGCACTCCTTCAAAAGAAGGCAGGCCTCGGACGGAAAAGTCGGTCAAGCCTCGAGGAGCCTCAGGTGTCGACCACTGTGGTACCATCACTGTCGATTAAGGGGCTTTTACTGGTGACTCTATTAGGAATTAGGTGAGTAAATGGGTAAGACTTGAAAAAATGAATGCAATTAAAAATTTTATTTTCCAGTTCAACAATTGTACCATATGACCATGTAGGCGTCATGTGCTCTGTTTCGGTAAATATCAAAGTTTATCGAGTGCCCCCTAGTAAATAATGTCATTTGGAAAATCCTTGTAACCATGAAATCACGTGAAGCTCCTTGCTGTAGTTAGGCCTTTCCATTCAATCCTAAAGTTGGCTCCAAGAAGAATCATTGTGCGGCTCTTCAAAGCATAGCACTTCAAAGATAAAAAGAGTATGTCGCACCTGAGCATTGTAACCACTTACAGTACTATAAACCCATTGGATATAGATTTAGGATCAACCACAAATGAATGCTTACGTTGAATAAATAATAAGAGCCTTTTGCATTACCCTTCGTGTGTTAAAAGAGTCCTTTTTTAAAACTAAGTCCTTGTCTTTTATCTTTTTGACCAAGAACCAAACCCCCACCAAGAATGCAAGGTATCTTAATTAGGGCCCGGTGGAAGGGACCACCAATGATTAGATTTATTAGTGTTTCCAACAATCTTGAGGTTTGCTTTAAGGTCCCTTCTCTTTCTCTTTCTACTCCTAGTTTTTTGTCCCCAACAAAATCTTACAGCAATTGCTTTGTTTCTTTTAAAGATAATCTTCCTTTCCTAAATCTTGAATTTTGTGACCTCTAAAGACAAAATATGCCCTTGGAAAAGGAACCATCAAGGTCACCTAGTAAGATCATTGTCAACAAGTTCGAAAATTCAAAACTATAATTCTATGGCAGAAAACAAGATCAACAACAACCACTATGATGAAGAAGAAGCAGAAGCCACCAATCGAATAACAACCCTCATCTCCAACATGTTCACATAAATGGAAAGCCATCCTGAAGCTAAACTTAATGAGCAACAAAAAATCATAAATGACCTCGCCATGAAAAGAGCATGAACATGAATCTAAAAACAAGAGAGAGGATGACATACATTTCATCCATTTTGTTCATAAGGTTCGTTACCAACTGATCAAAGAATTAATAACCTACAGTAGCTCATAAGAAGCTCTCAGTTATTTGGGAACCAATTCATAGACTCAACCTTATACACACTAATTTCAAAAGGGAAGTTCCCTTTAAGTTTCCTCTTCCTGAAAACTTCAGGTTCTTAGGCTCGCGCAACCCTTCCTATTTGAGGAACTTTGTCGACATTATAAGTCTGAAAGGCATAGAGAAAGCCTTCTTTCCTAAAATATTTCCTCTCACTTTGGAAGAGATACTGAGTGCTGGCTCCGTTCCCTTAACCCATAGAAGGTCAGTCCTTAGGTCAACATAACCAAGTGTCGCAACATTCCTACAATACGGAGTTGTCTACCACACTTCATGATTTGGAATTATTAAAATATGAAGGAAAGGAAAGTTTCTCAAAATTTCTAACTTAGTGGAAGGCAAAGGCCGCTTTGGTCTTACATCATCCAGATGAAAAAGACCAAGATCATATGATCGTCAAGAACTTGAGATCAAACTATAATCTACAAGTCAAATTCTAGCCCCTGCATTCTGTAACTACATAATATCGGGATGCTCCTAGATAAAGGAATAGAAAAAATCTTAAAGAATGTTTAACAAAACAACAAAGGCTCTTTTAAAGATAAGAATAAAAAACTACCTCTAATACCAAAATTATAATGAACTAAATGCTCTGGAAGCTTCAAGGGCCCATTCAAGCTATCGTGCCTTCACCCAACTTAGAATGAAGCCTGAAGAAGTCATAAAAAGACTTGAGAGTGGCTCCCCAACCCCCATGCCAGATATGCCCAAGGATAAATAAGTGCAAAATATGAATTAATGTTTATTGTAATTATGCTAGTGAGAAAGTGCACCTTATTGATCAATGCATAGCATCATAACACACAATATAAGACACAAGAGATGATGGAACCTTGTCCATCCCAAATGCAGTAAAGCCTAACAATTGGGTTGACCCACTATGTTCTGTGCTTACAATTTTCGCTACGAAAGAAGAGCTTGATCCATCTGTTCTCAGTGAGGATGAAGTCAACGGAATATGGGGATATGACCAAGAGAACATCTGGATAACTCCACTCATCTTTATTGAAACTGCTCCAGTGAAATGGGATGAAGAAGAGAAATCTAACACCTTAACCACAAAAAGAGACGTTATAACCCCCCTACATTTGACCTAGGAAGGGGATTGACTAATTCCAACCATAGCACAAGAATCTCAAAAGGATTCACCCTGACCATGTTAAAAAAGACTAATACATATGAAAGCTCCTAACTTCCTCCATTAACTATGAAATGGCATACTTAAAGTTCCTCATAGGGATGAAAGTCCTAGTATAGACTACTGCCTAAGAATTGGTTGGCTTCTTTACGACCAAAAGTCCCTTGTGGCCATAATTTCGGATGGGAAAGGTCTCTCTCCTGAGGGGATCAAACGTAAACATAACAGTCGGGGGGATGGGAATGAATATAGCCTTTTAAG
This sequence comes from Selenicereus undatus, assembly GCA_017589665.1. Classification (NCBI taxonomy): domain Eukaryota; kingdom Viridiplantae; phylum Streptophyta; class Magnoliopsida; order Caryophyllales; family Cactaceae; genus Selenicereus; species Selenicereus undatus. The sequence continues at coordinate 12,076,875 of JACYFF010002017.1, read as the reverse complement.
TCATAGATGTTCACGCTACATTCAACCTCCTACTTAGTCGCCCATGGCTAGGGATGGCAGCATAGTCTGAATTCAATGCAAATCCAATCCAATCTAAGGTAAAATTATCTGCTTGGGATTTGATAAAAAATAATGTTGTTCGAATCCGATAAAAATAATCTAAGTCCGACCTGTATCCAATCAAATTTAGAGGAGGCTCTATCCGGTTCGATTAACATCTTATTCGATATCTTTTTTAATAATTTCACCTTTTTTTGAAGATAGAAAAATATTAATATTATAACCTTAAAAAATCCGCGCAAAGCCCACAATCTATGTGCAATACGCTCTTCTTTAACTAATTTCCTCTTCCCTCCTGTTCTTCTTCTCAATCTCTCCGCTTTGTTAATCAAAGTTATACTCTCTTCCCTTTTCTTTCAGTTGTTGTACTTCTACCTATTCCTTTCCCTTCTAAAGTGAATTTGCATGGTCTTTTTTCAACACTTGTGACCTTAACATATTGAAATGTTTGATATAAAAAAGTTACTTCACATTAAAGAGTTGTTTAACATTGTATTTACAAGTGAGCAAAACTAGCTTAGAAATAAAAAATTATGCAAATAGTGAATAAAAATGTATAATCAGAATATTTTCGACTATACCTAGATTTAATCCAATCCAAAGTTAATTTGGATTCGATTTAATATCCGATGGCAAAGTCGAATTTGGAAAAGATTTCAAATCTAATTATTAACTGGATCGGATTTGGAAGTGTATACATCCCAGTTGAATCCAACCCATTACTATCCCTAACTATGGCCAAATGGCCAAAACGCAGTACTCTCAATGTTTCACTAAAAAGTTAAGACGATAGTAAAAGAGGTTGTTGTAACTATAGATTATCGATCCAATGATCACAACAATAGAATTTGGAAAAGATTTCAAATCTAATTATTAACTGGATCAGATTTGGATGTGTATACATCCGAGTTGAACCCAACCCATTACTATCCCTACCTATGGCCAAATGGCCAAAACGCAGTACTCTCAATGTTTCACTAAAAAGTTAAGATGATAGTAAAAGAGGTTGTTGTAACTATAGATTATCGATCCAATGATCACAATAATAGAAAAGAAAGCTCTGGTAATAGGAGCTGAGCATGATATCAAGACATAGAAATTTGGGCTTTGTAGCTGACAAATACGTTATCATCAGCTCAAAGGATGAAGTCTCAATAAACTTTAACCCTTTCTCAAACAAGAAGGTTGATGCCATGACGGGAAACATGAGCTATCTACCAAGGACCTGATTAGGAAAGAGGCTCAAAATGGGTTTTCCTTTCCATAAGGTGAACCCCTTTGCTCAACTTTTTGGCTTATCATATAAGTCTTCTTCTCAAGAGCTTCATCTAAGGATTTAAGAGGAAAAGGTAAAAAACCATTAGCAAGATAAGGTTATTTATACATACAGTATGCCTCCTTTCCTCATAACCCTGAATAAGACCTTTATAAAGCAAAAGACTCACATTATTGTGGGTTCCTCGAACCAAATATACCTCATATATGGGAGAGGTCCTTCTAGGATTCGAGATCTTTCATGGTCGTACTCTTATAGAAGAGGAAGTGTACTTCATTGAAAACAACCAATCTGAAAAAAATTGGGCTTATAAGGTCAGCTAAAATCATTTTGGGTTGCTATTCAGGGAAAAAAAGAGGAAGCATGAAGATCCCACATGTGTGGTAGTACTAGCTGACCAAGATTTTAACCCAATGGAGACGATCATCGATGCAACTGAAGGGCTTATGAGGTCACCCTACTTAATTTGTTTAAAACTGAAGTACTCAAGATTTAAATAACATGACTCTTTTATAGTATGATCCATATTTTTGCACTCATGAAGATTTAATTCCACCATGCACTTAACCAGCAATCAACACAATCAAAATAAACTTCCTTTCCTTGAAGAAACAAAAACTATGTTGGAATAAACGAACAACCAAAGGAGCTCAAATTGGATTCATCCTTGACTCCTAAAGAAGAGAGCAATTGACTCACCTCTTTAAAAAGTTCCAAGATGTCTTTATGTGGTTCTACATAGACATTCCTAGGAGCGATCGAGAGATTGCTGAGCATAAGATCCCACTTTATCTATATATGAAGCATGTCAAATAGAAACTTCACCAAATAAAACCTGATTTGGCCTTAAAGGTAAAAGAAATGGAAAAATGATTAGATGGCAGCTTCTTGAGGGTTCTTAATTACCCCGAATTAGTAGTTACCATAACCCCAATGCCTAAAAAGCATGGATGGGTCAACATGTGTTTGGATTTCTAAGAATTAAACAAAGCAAGTCTGAAGGATGACTTCCCTTTGTCCCACATTGACTTGCTGAAGGATAACATGGCAAGACGTCGCATATTGTCATTCATGGAGGGTTATGTTGGATATGACCAAACGCAAGTGGCCGAGAACGATTACGAAAATAACACTTTTATCATGCAATGGGGAACGTTTTGCTATAACGTGATTCCTTTTGGCATAATAAACGCTGGGGCCATCTATCAAAGGACAACCCAAACTGATGCATAAAGAGGTAAAGGTCTATGTAGATGCCATGATCATCAAATCAAAGAGTAGGGAAGGGCAAGTCCATGCCCTCAAAAAGTTCTTTGAAAGACTACAAAACTATAACATGTGTTGCTTAAAATATAACAAGCGCTTGAACCCTTGGAAGTGTACTTTTGGAGTCACTTTTTTTTCCGATTATTTCCAAGCCAAAGGGCTCAATTGGGTACAAGTAAGAATAAGAAAACTACAAACAAAAACACAATAATCTAACAATTAAATCAAATATCATCAACTTAGAAGACTCCTACCCCTCCACCTGTTGGAGAAAAATATAAAGTGGGTAAGAGTCCCACATTGAAGATTGAGAGGTCTTGAGCATGCTTATAAGCTTGGGAGTTACTCCACCCATAGCCAATTGGTTTTGGGATGGAACCTCTCATGACTTGTATGCAGTGCTCGGTGAATTAAGGCCTGATTTATGATAAATTTAACATGGTATCAGAGCCAGGCTAATTGAAGGTGATTGTAAGCATCATCCATGGCAGAGAAAGGCACGAAGAACTTCATCATCGAAGCACATTCACCATATATTATCTCCACCCATCAGAGGGTCCTGGAATCTTAATAACTGCAGTAATTTTTGACAGAAAGAACTACGACCTATGGCAGAGAGCCGTTTGGACTGCATTGAGGACAAAGAACAAGTTAGGGTTCATTGAAGGAACTCTAAAACAACCCGAAAAATCAGCTGGTCAAGGTTTTTCAGAAGCGGACGCGTGGGACGTGGCCAATTCCATGCTCTGTTCTTGGCTCCTCAATGTGATCGATCCTAAGCTACGTCTTAATGTGGCCTATATAGACACGGCTCGTGAGATTTGGGAAGACTTAAAGAAGAGGTATTCGGTTGCCAATCCACCGAAAATAATGGCAAGATATTACAGAAAATATTACATATATATCACATATATTTTAATTGCCTAATATGGTGATATATATGTAATATTTTCTGTAATATCTTACCATTATTTTCGGTGTCATAGGCGGAAAGTTAGGGATGTGATATCTCCGTATTCTAGGCATGTATGAGTTGTATATATTGGCTGGTAATCACGAACCATAGACAGCAGAGGTGAATAACAATTCTGTTCAATCTCTCCCTAATTATCTATCTACATTGTTTGTAATTTTTCATGGTATCAGAGCAAGGTTGCTCGAGAAGTTGTCACCGCCCTCCATCGGATCATGCCACGTGTTTGGCCCAAAGAAGAGCCTACACGTGAGGGGGTGTGTTGGAGAAAAATATAAAGTGGGTAAGAGTCCCATATTGAAGATTGAGAGGTCTTGAGCATGCTTATAAGCTTGGGAGTTACTCCACCCATAGCCAATTGGTTTTGGGATGAAACCTCTCATGACTTGTATGCAGTGCTCGGTGAATTAAGGCCTGATTTATGATAAATTTAACACCACCTCTGTTTCCTTCTGCAAATGTTATCACCAATGGGGACCAGCAACTCTAGTGAGTAGACAAAAAGTGCAAGGGTCCAACAAAGACGAGACAACTGCACAAGCATATTCATTCACAGCCTTTACACGTGCCTGCTTCCTCCGTCTAATGATGACATCTCAAGCCTCAAAGAGCTAACATGTATAGGCAAAGAGCAGTAGTCTAAGTGCAAGACTCGACCATGGCAGTTGAGCTTTTTGTCTTTATATATGACCAAGCCTCTACCAAAGTCTTCTTCCAATATTCATCCCTTTAGTCTTCTTCTTTTCTACCAAATTAGACCCTTGATTTGCTGACCTATGTCTCACACAAATTAGCACCCGCCACCTGCTCGACAAAAATCCTCATAGAATGTCTCAACCTTGCTTTGGTTCGGCCAAATGAATTCATGTTTCGGATGGAATTAAATCCATCACAAAGTTGGGTCTCGATCATCATCACCCATCATTGGTGACTTAGCAAACTTTTCAATGTGGATAGATGCTTTAGCGATTGAATGACAGCCATTTGAGGCACCACTGCTTGAGTGAGATGTCTTATTCGTTTTGATCAACTTCTTCCTGCTCTCTTTTTATGTCGACCCAGTTCTAATTATCCTCCTCTTTATGTCTGAGCTAGCTCCTCTAATCTTCCAAACAGCCACTTTCGTGATGGCTGAGGCAAAACCTCAATGTTGTGAGTTATTATTCCCTTTTGCTTTTGATGCTAGCAATTTCTTGTTCCGTTTCAAACTCCCAGTAATTCTTGCTACAGTTGCTTTCTTATTTCCAATTACTGACAAGCCCAAGAGTTTTCCTATGTGCAGAGACTCCTTAGCAATTCTTTGAATGCTATCTGAGGTCTAACTAGATGACTGAGATACAAGTTGTCTGCTACTCGTTTTATGGTTGCCTTGGGGATGTTTGCTAGATCTCTTCTTTTTCCCTTTGATGCGTCGCAAAAGTACAGGATTTAATTGGGATTCGATTCCTGGAGGTTGTGGCAAAGCATCTTCATTCTGCTTACTTCGAAGTTCCTCTTCCCCCAACGGTTGAATATTAATTTCGTTACTAGGGGAGAAAGCCAACACATGATTATCATTATCACTTCTCTCGAAACCTGGGGGATGCTTATCATTTATTTCTGGCTCCTTATGTTGTGCATCAGCTTCCAATGAGAATAAATGCTGAGTGGTTTTGAAGATTTCCTCTGAATAGCCATTTTGGCTAAAACAGGCTGTTTTGGTCCTTGATTGAGTGTGAATGCTTTCAAGTGGGTTGTCCTCTAGCCTTTCATCTTCCCTTGCAATATTTGAATTGATTTGACTTTCTGAAGTCTCATTAACTTCTTCCCCAACCTGCTCAGCATTAATGATGACATCCCTTCTCCAATTACTGCACTCCACCTCATCATCCAATGCCACCTCATCATCCAAATCCTCGAAGCCCACCACTCCATGGTTGGAATCCATAGCTTCAGCTGGAGGAGATGAACATGTTACGTGAGCTGGCTGAATCACTTGGACAGATGGTCCCACTTCTTTGATCTTGAGTCTATATCCAGAATCTTCAATCAAAAGGATCACATCTGCTTCTATTGTGTGGAATCTATCTGTATCAATGAGAACTTTCATTGAATCAAAGGAGTCGGTCCTTGCAATGGATTTGCCCAAACAAACAATTCTTTCCCAAATATTGGCAACTTTTTTGAAATTATCCCATGTCCATCCATGGGGAGGAACTCCAAAAATCTCAATCCAGACTCTTCTCATTTCGCAGTAATCATACTTGTCCCATTTCTTTACAGTGACAAACCACAAATCAAGCTCTTCATGGTTGCTTAACACTTCTTCCAAACGATGTTGTGTGGGAAAAGTTAGGATGAATTGACAACTACTTAAGGAGCAAATTTTGGTACATTCCCCAAACCCACTTATCAAAGATGAGGTTAATGCTCCTAGATCCCTAGGTTCCTCTAAAGTACACACAAGACTTCTACTCAACCAATCCATAAAATCTGAATTCACTTCTCCTTTAAGGATGTAGGATTCTTGAAGACCTTCTTGACTAAGCCTCACTTTCTTGGCTTCATTGTTGTGTGCTTGCACCTGTGTCTTCTTTCTCCAATATCTTCTTTGAGGCTTGTGGTTGTTTTCTACCCTATCTTTGATATGGTGCTTTCTACTTTCTCCTCTGCCCTTGTCATACTTGGCCATGCATACACTAATTCTGAAGCCTCTGATTGTTGCATTATTTAGCGTAAAGATACTTCTTGCTGCTTCATCTTGCCTCCAAAAGCGAACAAAGCCATATCTTGTTCTGGTTTTCTGAGATTTTCTTGATGGAATGTATGAATCAATTACTCTTCCTGCCTTCTGGAAAATCCCCTTCAGACCATATTGATCTAAATTCTCGGGGATGTTGCTAACGAATACTGTGAATTCTTTTCTCCGACCTCCCGCCCAGCCAGTTCTCTGCTTCATCTTCTGCAGCTACTTCACTCTTTTTAAGGAAGCTTTTAGGATATGTAGTTAGCTCAGTAGGAACTGAGGTTGATCCATACAAGATTAAGGCCATCACATAAATGTCGCCTTTAAGACGGAAAGCAAATCGGAAGTTTGCACAATCCATTAGTTTTTTCATTTTAAAACTAGCACTGACCTATGAGCTAGTCCTTAAGAAATTTAGGAAAAGCTCCCAAGAGAGAATGAGATGAGTCGTGTCAAAAGGCTTTGGATACGATAAAGTTTTATGTAGAAACTCATCAGTTTCATATCCAGCAAAGCAAGATCTGTTATCAGTACTTCAATAAAAATTGCAATAGACGTAATGCTACCCTGAGAAAGCAAAGGAAATGAAAACATTATTTATTACTTGAGCAAAAAGTTCCTTAATTATGAGGTTTGACATACCTATATCAAAAAAATATGCTTAGCTCTTGCATGGGCTACTAAGAAATTATGGCATTGTATACTCAATAACAAAGTTAAGGTCATAGCCAAAATAGATTCACCAAAATATCGTATGTCTTAGCCCATTCTTTATAGGACAATTATAATATTCTCGATGAGTAGTATGGGATTTCCTAACAGATCATCTCATAAACCAAGAGGCAGAAAATTATGATCTTCTCGATGAATATATCGTCTTAATTGAAGACAAAACTTGAAAAATGTATTGCGATGGTGCATCTAACTACAAGGGTTACATATTGGCATCTTAGTAATAGTGCCATAGGGTTCACACATCTTGATTTCGACTAAATTAAATTTGGGGGCCATAAATGATGTGTCTGAATATAAGGATAGTATTATAGGAATAAAAGCAGCCTGATCTCTCTAAATCAGAGCCTTAAATGTCAATGGGGACTCAAGCTTAATCATAAATCAGATCACATAATGTTGAAACTGAAAAGTGACTTGGCATTTTACCCAACTCATTTAGAAAAGATAACATCCCACTTCGATGAGCTATAGTTCACTTATCTCGTAAGGGGGAAAATCACTTTATAAATGCAGTGGACAAATTGGCATCTATGATCGCCATATCAAATAAAGAGTGTAAAATGACTGTCAATGTTAATAAGAGGGTCAAGCCAACTTATTTCTTAGAAATAGAGGAAAGTGAAGTATTCTTAATGACATATTATATTAGCTCTCAAAAGGGGTATACCCTTCTAATTTAAAATGAGCCCAAATAGCACTTCGTCGCTTAGCCTCCCAATTCATAGAGGATAGTAGCACACTCTAGAAGAAAACTACCTGCAGTATTAACTATGATTCATAAATGTCAGAAGAAGTGGAACTCCTCACGGAAGAGAGTGTGGAAGTCATATCAACGGACACCTGCTATCCAAGAAAATATAAAGACATGCTCATATTAGATCATAATGGATCTAGACTGCTTTTAGTTCGTCTTAAGATGTGAAAATTTTCAAAGTATGCCCAACTTCAACATACCCTAAAGTTATACACACTCATTTCACCTTGACCAATCTTCTTTTGGGGAATTGACATCATGGGTAAGATCACACCAAAGGGGATAAATGGCCATGAATACATTCTAGTGGTCCTATTTCACCAAGTCGATGAAAGCACCATCACATACAACTTAACTTCCAAGCAGGCACATGTTCCATCAAGAAACAATATTTGTCTCTATGAGGTACCGCATGAGCTAATAAGCAATCATAGGTCTCACTTCACGGATGATACAGTAAAATCGCTTTAGCGATACAAAATACAACATCGATAGTCCACTACTTACATATCACGAAAAAATGGGGCTGTAGAAGTGGTCAATAAAAAATTCAAAAATATCTTACATAAAATGGCAAAAAATTACACAGATTAGCTAGCAATATCCCTTTAGCATTATGGGGATATCAAGCATTCATAATACTATCTATTGGGAAACACTATTCTCCCTGTATTTAGGATGTAAGCAATACTCCCGGTCAAAATAAAAATTCCATCGTTGTTAGTGGCCCTTGCAGAGAAAGTATCTGAAAAACTAATTAGATATAAGTGTGACACAAAGAATTAATAGAGATTGATGAAAAAGATTACAAACCATTGTAAAAATATCAACAAAGAATAGAAAGAGCTTTCAATTCAAAAATGCATCCCCATAATGTTTAAAGTGAGATGCGCACTGGTAAAGGCCATTCAAGTGCTTGTCACACATCCGCGAAGAAAATTAAGACGTCGATGGACTAAACCCTATTATGTGAAAGAGATTCTCTTAGGAGGTGCCATAAAATTAATGGATGTAGATGGATGTGAATTTTCATATCATACAATTTAGACCAACTGAAGAAATTTGACTTCTAAAGGAGTCAAACAAACGGAGCCAGCAAGTAAGCGGCATAAAAAATGTTGTCATTAATTCCAGAGGCATAAAAATTTATGCCATCATATCCCAGCCGCGTGCAAATCTATACCACCAGAGTTGTACGACACAAAAATGGCTACCATTAGGACCTAACCGCATTCTTATGCTAGTGTTAGGTCCAAATGGTGCCCAACAAGCTGAGTTTCTTCAACAAAAAAAAATGAAAAAAAGAACTTAGATGTACATGCATAAGATAAGTCATCTCATTCATTAAGTAGATGTTCCCAGAGATTAACGATAAAAAATAATTATTTTAACGCCCCAGACTAAAGGGCTTATTGCATAGTGAAAGTAAGTTCTACACAATAGAAAGCATGACGAGAGGTGTCAATCAATCTCGATGACACAAGAGGTATCCACCCTAGCCTACTTTCTTAAACTTGAAGTAATGGTGCCGCATGAACTATCCTCTGGTTCCTTACAACGAGCCTCTGTGGGTACCTTCCCCTTCGGGGATGCGATTCACGCTTGGTCCTCTTCAATGCTCACCAGTACTTTGGGCGTGCACACCCAAACCCAAAGAGGACAAGCCACTTTCCAAGAATCGATGTTCTTATTGTTTAGGCTTGGCAAGATTGGGATCTCAGTGAGCAAATTGGTGTTGTCTTGCCTTTAGCCATATTGTCTAGGCAAACGAGTAGCGAAAATATAGGTAGAACTATCCAAGCTTATCAAAAGCACGCTCTTGGATTTCCTGATGGACATCCAAAAGCAAGCAATTTCTCACTAGGGAATTACCCATTGAATTCCCTCTTTACAGAACAAAATCTCACATTATTCAACAAAATAAGGTAGATATAACACAATCCATCAATTGAATTTTGCAAGGTGTTACCAGGTATGCTCCTTGAAACGTAGTTGGCCACTCTTGGAAGGCTTGATAAGCTGAAAGTGCTCTCGGAGCCAAACCTACAATAACAATGTTGACTCTTTCCTTGTGTAACTTGTGTAAGGTTTTGATGATGTCAAACACAAATGTATTAGTCCTTATAATGATTTTATGCTTTGATTGGCTAATAAAGTTGGTTGAGAACAGTGATTAAGAACAGAGCTTGTACGATCAGTTGAAGTTCCAGAAACAGGTTCTAACCGCAATACTTCAAGTCCAAGAACAACATGAAGTTTCAGGAACAAGCTTCAGGAACAGTTCTTAGCAGTATCAAGGTTGTTGACATTGCAAGTCACCTGCTTCATCAACAAGAAGTCATGGGTTTAGTAGAATTTTTTTCTTTATTAGACTTCTGTTAATATGCCAGTGAGAAGATCCCAATTTCATGTTCGCTTTTGCAAAATCTTTTTGACACTCTGGGAACAGGTCCTGATCCTGACTGGGAACAGTTCCTGGTAAAGCACCCTGAGTGTTCTCAGCAAATGTCTGGCAAAAGATTTTACAATCCGGTTCTATTTTTGGGTTGATGATTTTTGCTACTTGATAAAGTTTTTTTTTTACTGCAACCCAACAGATTTTCAAACTTAAAATCTCTAATTTTTGGGATAAGATTTGGATAAGGCTATTTTTAGCAAAGTCCTATTTTTAGCAAAGGCTATCTTATCTTCCTTCTCCTATTTTTAGCAAAGTCCTAAGATTGTGGAAAAGGCTGGAAGATGGCTGCTGGTCCTTATTTCACGATAGTAGTGAAAGAAGCGCAGCCACAAATACTCTCAACTAGCCGTTTTATTTTAAGCTATAAAAAGGAGTTTTTGCCAACGTTTTTCTACAGGGGTTTTTTCAGATTGTGTGAGGTTTACTGAGCAAAAATTCCAGTGTGAAAAACCTGTAAAAGAGAGCAAAAATTGAGTCTTCCTCATTGGCATACTAGGCGCATCATTGTACCTTACACTTGCTTTATTAGAAGTTATTAAGTAAGGTGTGTTCTTCTTATTATTGTAACAGAATAGAGTTGTCCTCAGTCTAAGGTGACTAAGGACGTGGGGTGATTGTCTAGGGTAGACAATTACGTGTTGTTGCAAGTTGTAACGTGGAGTTACTTTTGTAACGTGTTCAGCCCGTTAGTAGAATTTTTGTGAAAATCCTACAGAGGTAGGTCGTGGTTTTCCCACCTCAGATGGGCTAGAGGTGGTTTTCCACGTAAAAATCGTGTGTCTTCATTCTTATTTTTGCATTCATTCTTACCTCAATCACAGTACGAAAGCTTGGTAGGAACAGTTCCCTGCTAACCATACGTTGTTCAGGAACTGTTCTCCACGAGTGTTTTCACAAGTGCGAAAATTTGTCACACACAATTCACCCCCCCTCTTGTGTGAGTAACCTCATAAATACAACAAGTGGTATCAGAGCAGGTTCTCAATTATAAAGACTAACCTCTTGAGAGATCCGAAAAATGAGTACTCCACAAGGCATGCTTGAAGGACAATCAGTGACTCGACCTCCGTATTTCAATGGGCAACACTACAGCTGGTGGAAAAACCGCATGGAAAATTATATCCAAGCGGATGACTATGAGCTGTGGTTGATTATCAAAGGAGGTGCGCTTGTTCCCACAAAGGCTAATGAAAGAGGAGAAACTGTTCCCAAAACACCTGAAGAATTCAATGCTGAAGACTTCAAGAAAATGGAGAAAAATGTCAAGGCCAAAAAACTGTTGTACTTTGGCCTTGGACCTGATGAATACTCACGCATCTGTGAGTGTGAAACTGCCAAGCAAATTTGGGACGCATTGGAGATAGCGCATGAAGGAACAAGCCAAGTGAAGCAATCGAGGATTGAGCTACTCATGCGGAAGTATGAGTTGTTTGAAATGGGTGACAAAGAATCAATTATGGAGATGTACACCAGATTCACCCATATTACCAATGAGCTCAAATCCTTGGGCAAAGCTTTCACTGCTGAGGAGCTTGTAAGGAAGATTCTGAGATTCCTACCTCAGACTTGGGAAGCTAAAGTGACCGCAATACAGGAAGCCAAAGATATGAAAAGTATCTCTCTTGATGAGCTCATAGGGAATCTTCAAACCTATGAACTCAGAAGGAGCTCGCAGCAAAAGGAAGAAAACAAGAGAGATAGAGGGCTGGCTTTAAAAGCCTTAGAAGAAGACAGCTCAGACATGGATGAAGAAGATATGGCCCTAATAACTCGGAAATTCAAAAAATTCTTCAGAAAATCCAAGGAGCTGTCGAAAAAGAAAAATCCTGTCAAAACCAAGAACAGTGACAAGGAACAGGTCCCGGGATGTTTCAAATGTGGTAAGCGTGATCACTTTGTCAAGAACTGTCCCCTGCTGAAAGAGGAACAACCTCAGGAACAGTTCCGACATCAAGGCAGGAAACAGTTCCCAAACAAGGCTGCCAAGCGGTTCTCACGTGCAATGTTAGCAGCATGGGGAGAGACAACTGAAGAGGATGAGAACTCAGATGAAGAAGAGGCTGAACTGGCACTGATGGCCAGAAGCGACTCAGAATCTGAGGATGAACCTATGGACAGCCTTGCTGAACTTAAAGGAAAGGTACGTGGACTGAGTAAGTTTAAGCTTGAGGAATTACTTACTACGCTAATGGATGAATATGATGCTTTAAATACTGAAAATGTCATGCTAAAAGACACATGTTCTGAGCTAAAAAGAGACATTAGCGTAGTTGAGTTTGCTAATGACATCCTTAAAAAGGAAAAAGTCGAGCTAGAGGAACAGACCGCAATTGTATTCCATGACCTGGACGTAGTGAACAACAAAATGAAGGATCTGGAAGGAGAGTGCCTTCAGCTGAAACAAAAGATAGAAAACTTGACCATAAAGAATGCTCAGCTTCTTGAAAAGCTCAATGAGACCGAGTCAGACCTTGCCAGGAACAAGCAATGGAACAGTTCCTCAACGGCACTCAAGTGGCTGAACACACACCATAATAGGAATAAAAATGGTCTAGGCTTTATGGCTAAGCATACTGATTACCCAGTGAATAGGAAGTATGTAAGTTTACCTGAATACATTGTTTGTTATCACTGTGGTAAAACCGGTCACTATCGGTATACTTGCCCGTCAAGAAAGAATGCCATGGAAAGAAGTATGATTTATGTAAAACAAATATGGGTTAAGAAAAATGAGATTTACTCGTCAAAAAGAATGGGACCCAAGTGGATCTGGGTTCCCAAAACTAACCCGTAATCTGTTTTGTAGGCTAAAGTGAGAGGGAACAACCTAGGAAACAAGCTTGGGAACAAGCAGATGTGGTATGTAGACAGTGGTTGTTCAAGGCATATGACCGGTGAAAAATCAAACTTCCTCTCACTCACAGCCTCTGAAGGGGGAAGCGTGGCCTTTGGAAACGGTAAGTCAGGGACCATTACCGGTATAGGCAAGATTGGTGAGTCACCTTCCCACTCAATTGAAAATGTGTATTTGGTTGATGGTCTACAGCATAACTTGCTAAGTGTTTCTCAATTATGCGATAAAGATAATTTAGTAGTATTTTCTGCTAAATATTGCTTGGTAGTCAATATCAATACTGGAGATGTTGTGTTGAGGGGGAAGCGTCACAAAAATGTTTATAAAGTCTCTATTCTTTCCCTTCCCCAAAGTAACCTGACTTGCCTAAGTGCTATAAGTGAAGATGTCTTACTCTGGCACAAAAGACTAGGTCATGCAAGCCTTTCTCTTTTGAACAAGTTGGTTTCAAAAGATCTAGTGATTGGCCTACCTTCCATCAAATTCAATGATGATAAGGTATGTGATGCCTGTGCCAGAGGCAAGCAAGTCAGGACCTCTTTTAAATTAAAAAATAAAGTTAGCACTACTCGTCCTCTAGAAATATTGCATGTTGATCTGTGTGGACCCATGAGGGTCATGAGCAGAGGTGGAAAGAGGTATGTGCTAGTAATAGTGGATGATTACTCTCGTTTCACATGGACCTTGTTTTTAGCTACCAAAGATGAGTCGTTTGAAAAATTTATTGTGTTTCTTAAAAAGGTTGAAACGAGAGTAGGACACTCTTTGGTATGTCTAAGGTCTGATCATGGGACAGAGTTTGAGAACTCTAGTTTTATGGATTTTTGTAATATGCATGGTGTTGAGCATAATTTTTCTGCCCCTAGAACACCCCAACAAAATGGGGTGGTTGAACGTAAGAACCGTACTCTAGAAGACATGACTAGAACCATGTTGATTGCTAGTAGTCTCTCTAGAAGCTTTTGGGCAGAGGCTTTGAACACATCATGTTACATTATTAACAGATGCATGATTCGACCTATTCTCAATAAGACACCCTATGAACTTTTCAAAGGTAGAAAACCCAACATTATGCACTTGAGAGTATTTGGTTGCAAATGTTATGTGCATAATAATGGGAAAGATGCCTTGGGAAAGTTTGACCCAAGAAGTGATGAAGCCATATTTTTAGGGTACTCTTCACACAGCAAGGCTTATAAAGTGTTCAACAAAAGAACCTTACGTGTTGAAGAAAGTGTTCATGTATTGTTTGATGAAACTAACTCTTTACTTGAGAAAGATATTCAGGATGAGGAATATGAGCTTGGTCTTACTAGAAAAGAACAAAATGTCGTAGTACATGAAGGTAAGACGGGCAGAAAAGATGGTATGGAGAATGGTCAGACAGGGGGAAATAATCCCCAACCTAATCTGGAGCAGAGTCAAGCTACTGAGCCAAACTCTCCACGAACAGATTTGAGAACTGGTTTGGAAACAGTTCCCGGAGCTTGCTCAGGAACAGTTCCAGGAGCTTCCTCAGGAACAGTTCCTGACCCAGCGTCACCAAGCATCCAAGCGAGAGTAGAAAGTTTGACAACGGATCCTCTGACCCCAAGACCTTGGAAGCATCAGAGTTCACACCCTCTTGACCAGATATTATCAGATTTAAATAAGGGAGTGCAAACCAGATCCAAGCTTAAGAATTTTTGTGCTTTCTATGCTTTCCTTTCTTACATCGAGCCAAAAAATATTAACGAAGCTCTTGCAGATTCGGACTGGGTTACTGCAATGCAAGAAGAACTGAATCAGTTTGAAAGGAATAAAGTATGGCATCTTGTACCACGACCCAAAGAGAAATCAATCATTGGTACCAAGTGGGTGTTCAAGAACAAGCTGGATGAGGTAGGAACAATCACCAGGAACAAGGCCCGACTAGTGGTCCAAGGGTACAACCAAGAAGAAGGGATTGACTATGAAGAAACTTTTGCACCTGTTGCTAGAATTGAAGCTATCCGAATTTTAATAGCATTTGCAGCTCACATGGGGATTAAGCTATATCAAATGGACGTCAAGAGTGCATTTCTCAATGGGTACCTAAAGGAAGAAGTGTATGTAAGTCAACCCCCTGGTTTCGAAAGTCAAGAATTTCCTGATTATGTGTTTAAACTTGACAAGGCTCTTTATGGTTTAAAACAAGCTCCTAGAGCTTGGTATGAACGCCTGTCAACCTTTTTAATTGAAAATGGTTTTCATAGAGGCAAGGTAGACAATACCTTGTTCCTAAAATCCAAGGGGGAACATTTATTGATTGTTCAAATCTATGTTGATGATATCATTTTTGGTGCAACACACAATGATTTGTGTGATGGTTTTTCAACCTTGATGAAAAGTGAATTTGAGATGAGTATGATGGGTGAGCTAAACTTTTTCTTAGGCTTACAAATTAAACAAACTCCTAATGGCACCATGATTCATCAACAGAAGTATGTTAAGGAACTACTTAAGCGGTTTGGGATGGAAGCGGCAAAGTCAATTGATACTCCTATTTCACCCTCTACCAGATTGGTTATGGATGATGGGAGTCCCTCAGTAGAGGAGAAATCCTATAGAGGGATGATTGGGTCGCTCCTTTACCTAACTGCTAGTAGACCTGACATTGTCTTTAGTGTCGGTTTATGTGCTCGTTTTCAGTCCAATCCAAAAGAAACTCATTTAAAGGCTGTGAAACGAATTTTTAGATATTTAAAGAACACTTCTGACCTGGTTCTATGGTATCCTAGAGAGTGCAGTATTGATTTAGTCGGATATGCAGATGCTGATTATGCAGGATTCCTGGTAGACAGGAAAAGTACTTCAGGTATGGCTCACTTTCTTGGTCCGTGTTTAGTTTCATGGGCAACTAGGAAACAACACTCAGTTGCCATGTCCACAGCAGAGGCAGAATATGTTGCAGCAGCTTCATGTTGTGCCCAACTGCTATGGATAAGGCAACAACTCAAAGACTTTCATGTTGACACAGGATGCATACCAATTTTTTGTGATAACACTAGTGCAATAAATATTGCCAAAAATCCCTGTCAACATAAGAGGACCAAACACATTGACATTCGACACCATTTTTTGCGAGACAATGTGGAAAAAGGGCTTATTTCAATGCAATTTTGTGCTACTGAGAATCAAATTGCTGATATTTTCACCAAGGCCTTACCTAGGGATCAGTTTGAGAAAAATCGGTTGGAGCTGGGCCTGATTAAGAGTACTTAGGCTGAATTGACCACCCTCAGTGACTGACGAGAAACAGACCCCTGACCACCAATATTGTGGATATTCTCAACTTACTGTACCAAACATATGTGTGCTATATGAATTGCTGATAGCTGCTTGATATTTATTGCTATTGTTCATATTGCTATGTTTTTTTTTTTTTTCCTATATTGTGTCTAAGTGGTAAGAACAAGCAAGAGGAACAGACCCTTTCCTCATTTTTTTGGCACATTTTTTATTTATGGGAAACGAGAAGAGGACAAGCCATCATTGCAGCCGTCTCTTCACACGCTTTCCTCTTCCCAAAGCAACTCCTTGTATCTAGAACCGCCGGCCTCTCTTCTCTCCCATTAAAAGCCCCACGCGTCCCTATCTTTCTCTCCACTCGCATCTAGAAACTGCTCCCACTACATCCACTCATACCTCCCCACTCATCAAGAAACTGCTCCACCATTTGCGAAGAACTCCTTTCCTCACTCATAAATGGCGAGAACCAGAGGAGGATTTGCCTGGCGCAAGAGTTCCAGACCTCGATCCTTGAGGGAACGATCTTCAAGAACATCTTTTTACTCCCTCGCTGATCTTCTTCCCTCTTCTTCATCCTCCTCCGCCATGGTTAAAACCCATGAACCCTCTTTCTCCATCACCCCTTTTGTGTATAACTTTTTAAAATCTTTCAACCCTCGACCCACTGGGGAGATCTTGGAGGATCTTCATTCTTGTCCCAATTCTCAAGATCGGGAGATGGTTCTTTCTGAAATCCAGCCACAACCACTCCAGGTTCTGCCTGCAATTGGTCAGACGGGGTCTGACCCTGCACCACCGGTGTCAGAGGAACTGACCCCTGACAACCCAGAACCAACAACTGGGTCAGTTCCTGACCAACCAGACCACGAACTGCCACATGATTGGATGCATTTCAGTGGCTATGAGGATAGACCAGAGGATTTCGAATCCGAAGCAGCCCCCTCTGTCCCAGAACCTCCCACATTCTGGGTTGACAGCACATCGACCTCTGAGGACGATGTGCCCCTTCGATTCAAACGAACCCAATCAATTCCTGAAATTTCTGACCCTCCTACCTCCAATCGAGTCAAAACCTCAGCCACCCGCACCACCGCAAAATCCACCCTCCCAAGGCGGCCACGCACTCGAAGTACGGGACCGGCTGTTCAGCACCCCTTGCCGGCCGAAAAGGTCGCTACTCCAAAGACCAAGAAACGGATCTCAAGGGTCTCTGTTCCTGATGCCGCCTCCTCCAAAAGGCCAAAATCGAAACACCCTGTTTCAGGAACAGTTCCTGAACAAGGTACTCCGTCTCGCACCCCTACTTCCTCTAAATCCAAAACCAAGCTTCCCCCCAGTGCTTCCTATGAGCATTTCCTGCAAAAGACTGTAGTTCGGGGGAAGATTGTTCGACCTGGGCATCTTAGAGAACAAGGCCCGGGGTCCTTTCTTGAGAAGCTGGACCAGCAGGGGTGGCTGGAACTGTTCTCAGACGGGACTTTAGGTTGTTCCGTACCCGATTTGGCAGAATTCTATGCCAATTGCGTGGTCACCAATGGAGTGGTGACAAGCATTGTACAAGGGCATGAACTTTCCTTTGATGCTGAAGATTTGGGTGTTTTGCTTGGGGTCCCTGCCGAGGGTTTTAGGGATTATGTCAGAGAGGACAAAACGGCACTAAGTCGGGATCAGCTCCTTGCCTTATGCCGAAAAATAGCCCAGAAACCTGACCTTGACATTCCTCGCCATGTTCAAAAGGCGGAGATGGTTCCTCTTCACCGTCTCCTTTATTGGTTTGTCATTAAGAACATCATTCCCCGGGGGCAAGGCCGAAATCGAGCAGATGCCATGGACCTGTGTCTGGTCGACCTGTTAGACACAGGGTCTCAAATCAATCTGCCTGCCCTTATGATTAGCCACATAGCCCGTATAGCCAATACCTCGAAAGATCATGACCTAGGCTATGGGCTTCTTCTCTGCCTTGTCTTGGAGAAGCTGGGAGTCGTTCTCCAAAAGAAGATGCTCGCCCAAGTCAATGATGAAATTGGCACCTGCACCCTTGTTAGCTGTGGCTTTTTGTCCAACAAAGGTGGAAGTGAGGGTTCGGAACAACCACCAGAGCCTGTTCCTGCCTCCACTCTCTCTGCCAGCACCACTTCCCTCTCTGTGCCTTCTCTCTCCTCTGTGGTTGCTGATCAAGCCCAGCTAAAAGCAGAACTTGCTGCAGTCAAGGCTGTGGTCACTGCAGAACAGCTCCTCAACGCCCAGCGTCATGAAGCTGTTCTCAAGGCCCTAGCAGACTTAGCTGCCAAATTTGCTCCTTCCTAAGAACTGTTTCTTCTTTTCCTGTTATGTGTTTCTTTTTGGCTGTTCTTGATGTATTCCGTTTTGGCAGTGCTATAAAATGGTTCATTTGCAATGCTTGTCCCTCTTGCTTGTTCCCAACCTAACCTTGTTTGTTCTCTTTTCGATGATGTCAAAAGGGGGAAGAAAGCATGAATGTTTTCTCTTGTTTCTCTTGAGCCTAATTGAACTTAGTCTTATTTGTTTTGGTCATTTGGTTTGCCGTCATCAAAAAGGGGGAAATTGTTGACTCTTTCCTTGTGTAACTTGTGTAAGGTTTTGATGATGTCA
>JACYFF010002017.1:12029596-12047891 GCA_017589665.1 Selenicereus undatus | reverse complement strand
ATTATATTGCATGATTTTATTTTGTTGCCAAGCTTCAAAGAGATTTACATGTTCAAAAGGCAAGAGAAGAGATTGTGAGCAAATACTTTCTTATTGGAGAATATCACAATATCAAATCAAATTATGATATGGAGATAACTTCCTTCTTGGACAAATCGGCATATGGCTACTCAATCCTATAAATAGGGGTTGAAGGAAGAAGAGAAGTATCCAAGAAATCAGACAAGCAAGTTACAATCCTACTATACTGAGCCATACATTTGCCAATCTCTTTGAATCTCAAATTGTAATCAAAAGTCTTGAGAGACCTTGAGAAATTCTTATTAAGGAGTGAGCAACGGAGTTGGTGTGAGGTCACAACTCCTCCTAAGCTTAAATCAGTGGTTGGTTTAGGTAGTTGGAATCTTTAGAGTGTGGTGCTCTGAAAGAAAGTGTGAAGGTTTATCTTAATAAGAAAAGTAGAGCGTTGAATCCTAGAGTTGGATAACTCTAGGCGGGGATTAAGCCTGATTGAGGTCCAATCTCGTTAAAATATTCTTGTGCATTGTCTCCATTCAAATTCTGCATTTTGATTTCAACTTTAAATTTATTTTTGCAATCACCCTATTTACCCCCTTCTAGGGCGATCTGAGTCTTCATTTATATTTGTTCTCTTAGGAGGCTTACATGATTTGAACCCCAAGTGGGGAAGGAAAACCAAAAATTCTTAGCCCCAATAAGTGCGGATCAATTGATGACATGGAGGCTGAAATCCCAACAAAGGCTGCTAAGGAATCCCTGCCCATAAATGATCTAGGATCACAAAGTGGCTAGGAAACAATAGGAATCCTATCTCCTGCGAAGTTCCCATGCTGTACCATGGGAACCCACCATAGCTTGGCTGCTGCAGAGGCTAAGAAGAGGAGCCGTCTCCATTCAACACCTTCCAATAAGAAATCCGTGGCCCCCAAGGAAGAGGTTTCCCTCATTACCAACCACAAAAGGAGCCTGACCTTCGCCACCCAGCATGGGGGGTAAGCACTACACCTGAAGTCAAAGGCACATCAAGAAAGGCCTTTAGCACCTCAGAAGAAGGATTGGATGCCACCATCTACTCTAGAGAGCTCGGAGTAGGTTCAGAATCCTGAACATGGGAAGCCTAACGATGACGATGACAAGAAGCTCTTTGGGTACTACAAAGTCCCAACCCATACATGTAAAATAATGAATAATGCGCAAAACAAAAAGCAAAAAACAAGGAATGAGCAGACATGAGGCTTACATTTTGGGCAATAGGATGCATCAGGTGTTTGCGAAAGCACTAGCTGTAATCCCTATCATCCACGTAATAGACCCAATGCTCGCACCTAAGCACTCAATAATCTAGTTCAAGGTAAGGGAGGAGGTGAACAGGGTCTATTAGTGCAGGGGCTTCGAACTTCGAGGCCCCACTAAGCTTGAAATCATTTGGCAGTCTAGTCGCTCGCAAGCGTACTAAATATACTCGAAGGGGTCCTCAACAGTGAACCTTTGATGGGAAAGGGCCTAAGCCTTCCTGATGTAAGCAGGGATGCCTCTAGCATCCACCCATAAAGCCTAAGGTGTGTTCGGCAACAATGTTTTGGATAGTGTTTGGCATTTTGACTAAGTCAATACACTCATCAAGTAATTTTTAGTGTTCGGTAACATAGTGTTTTGATTAGTATTTCAAGTAGCGTTTAGCATTTTAAACAACGTTTATAAAAAGCTAATAGTATTAACGTTTGGCACTCAAAAGTAGCATTTCATATTTTTTGGCTAAAAAATATCCTTTGGAAATTTCATCTTTGGAAATTATCTATATCCTTTTATGTCAATTTACATTAATTAGCTAACCCAACAACTAAATTTACCGAACACATTTAATTCAATTGCTAATCTAAACAACTATCTGCTAACAGCTAAATTAGAAACGCTATCCGCTACTTAAACAGCTATCTGCTACCTGAACCACTATCCGTTACTTAAACCGCTAATTTTACCGAACAGAGCCAAAGTTAGCTAAGGGCAAACATAAATAAGCACTTTAAAATTCAAAGATGAATAAAAAAACAAGGCAAAAGAAAGATGCTTACATCCTCCATGGTATGGCCATCCAAGGCCACTCGGAAGCGATTGATACCCTTGAAGGTAAAGGCCTTACCTGTGTGGTTGCTTTGGACCCACCACAATATAAAAGCCACCCGTTTAGTTCCCTTCGTGCTAAGAGCAATCTTGGGGAAATGCTCTCAAAACCAAGTATGCAAAGCAAAGCAATAATTAACTTAGTAAAACAAAGGCATTTCAATGCATGAAATGAACATAGCAAACAAATAAAGCTTACCTCGAGCACCTTCCAAAAACCCCCGAAGGTCACTACAGAGAAGTTCTCCCCATCTCATATACAAGCAGGATGCACATACTCCAGGAGGGTGGAGAAGGTTTTGGTACCCTAGTCAAGATTGCCCATTACTATAAATGTCTTCCAAGTTCCTCATGCAGAATAATTGGCATCAATTTCCCTTACTAGCAGAAATGGTGCAACTAAGCAGATATGTCATGAAGAGGTGAAAGAATTGCACATAGGATAGGCTACCAAAGGAGCCCTCTAAAACCTCATTTATCAAATAGTATGTGAATGATTTAAATATGATGAGCCACCTCTCAGTTGCAAGCCCAAAAAGGTTTATATGCCTCGGCTGCACTAGCTTGAAACCCGATTCATATCTCAGTGGTGTCAACCTGAAAGGAATCCCAATCAAATATAGAAATATGTATAGGTGATCATCATTTCCCTTAGAAGAAGTTGAAAGGTTTTGGTACTATCCCAAAACCTCTTCGCTTGTCCCCTGACGAGACAGCGATCGATTGTCTTCTAGGCCATGCAGACCTTGATAAAGGGGTTGAAACCAACGTGGGTAACCATCACCTTCATGATGGTAGGAAGCCTCCTATGGATATGCTCAACATCCTTCAGGTTCCCATAACACTTGATGAATTCCTTACTCTGCAGAAGGGAAAGCATTGTAAAAATAGTAAGTAATAAGGGACAGGTCAATAGGATAAATCCAAATAAGAATAAAGAATTAACAAAAACAGTACTCACTCAAAAGAAAGCTTACCATCCCCTACCTAGCAGCGGTAGAGATGTGCGAATGGTTATTCTTAAAGTACAGCAACTTGGAGGGATCAATCCAGTTGCTAGGGGTCCGAGACCTAAACCCATACTTGTCCTCTAGCATCATGTCATCACCAACAACGACAGGAAGGACGAGATTGTTCGCTGGCCATGGTCTACATACAGAGATCAAGAATCAATTTACAAAGGCGAAGGAAAATGTTCAAATCCGCTATGACATGCAAAGACTCATGTCAAAATTCAGCAACATTTTTTTAGGAATCTAATAGAACCTAAAACTAGGACTCACAAAAGCAACTAAGGAGCAAGAACTAAGTCCGAAATTCACTCCTAATGGTTCTCTAGACTCTAGAATCATCCTAAACAAATAACGTTTCCCATCAAATTCACCAAAATAGAGGTTGACATGAACAAACTACACAAACCCTAAAATCCTTAACATGGGCATCAAATTCAAAGTTCGACTAAAAATGCTAGGAATTAAGTAAATAATGCAAAGATATGCATGATAGGAGTAACTACCTCTTGAAATGATAGAAAAATGAAGGTTCAACAAGCTTGGGGAGAACCGAAATGACTTCTTAGCGAGCGAAAGGGTCAAAATAGAGGAAGAAAATGGAGAGGAGAAGTCACAACATGCTTTTTATGACCTGCGTGAGCCAGTGCCATACGAAAGCACCCAGTGGCTGCCACTAGATTCAAAATTATGCAGCTGGGAGTAGGCAACATGCCACACCATTACACCTTTTGAGCGATAGGCCCAGCGGCTATGCTAGTCATGCTGCTGAGGTCTGCTTTGAAAAACAATTTTTTTGCCGTTGCACGAGCAATGTACGTTTCCTTGCATGAAACTCAACGCCACAACCATGCAAAATAAATGGTGACAGCCTCTCAACATCTTCTAGTTATATGAAAAGTTATTTTTTATTAAAAAAACTTCTTCCCTCAAAATGGTTATAGGTGTAAGACCTTTAAGAATTAAAATTTTAATTGACGCAAGACCTTCAAGCCTTAAAATGATCTTTATAAGTGTGAGACTTTTAAGTCTAAAAAATTCTTATAGGTATAAGACCTTCAAGCCCCAAAGTTTTCATAGGTATAAGACCTTTAAGTCTTAAAATGGTTTTTATAGCTATGAGGCCTTCAAAGCCTCAAACTTTTTACACGAGTGAGACCTTCAAGCTTTGCAATATTTTTACAAGTGTCAGACCTTCAAGTCTAGAGATATGTTTTAATAATTTTTTTTCTCTCAGTAGGATTTCGACTCTTGGAGTGAAGAATCAACCCCGAACCTTGTAAAAATTCTCAAGAACGCTCCAAAATTTTCAGCACCCCTTTTTCCTTCTCAGAATTTGAACCCCTGGCACGAGGCTTAGACAGTGAAGGTGCTCGTGTATTTATTCATCTACATCCATCTTGCATGGCAATGCCTATTTCACCCTTTGCCCCAATAGCCTTGGCTTGTAGTCTCCAAATTGTAGCCCATGTGTTTTAGATAGACCATATCCCTTTATGTCCACAGCATTGTTTCCCAGTGATGACAATTACCTAACCCACCAAGGGTAACCATGTACTTGGATTCCCAATAATTAGTCTATAAATACAATATTTTCTTATGCCCAAAAATTCCTAAAAATTTTTTAAAGCAATTGGAAACCCAAAAGGTTTGAAAACAATTGCAAAAAATGGTTTAAACTTGATGTTTGTGCGATTTGCTAGCGTGGAGGCTTGAACCTAGGATCCCAAACATGAGTGAGTGAGATCGTGACCAATGGAATTGGGAATTGCCTCACGTTACAAGTCTCATAAACAATTAACTGAAGGCATAGTCTTGGCATGATACTTACCATTGCTTGCAGCTAGCAGCGAGTTTAGGCCACCCAATAGCTTCCTTCAGGTCCTGTCTGACTCCCCGTTTCACAAATCCCACATGTTTTTATTTGTGGGATTGTTGCAAATGAGATAATTAGCACATTCACAGAATCATTAGTGTTAGTCAAGCATTTCTATCCCTTTTTATGAAAATTTGATGAATACCTTTATCTGATTGAGATCATTGATTTATAGCTTCCTTAGTGAGGTGACCGTGTTAGCACTATAAAAAGAAGTGCCCCCTCAACTATCATTTTGAAGACATAATTACATTCCTAGAGGAAACTGTGCATCTTTTTCTGCGTATTTTTCGCTTAGGAAAAACTATAATCATTTCTCTACACTTAGAAAACTCTCCCTCTGGTCACTATCTTCATGAAACACTTTGAAGAGGCAAAATTCTATTCCAATCCTCACAAAAATCATTTTCAAATTAGGATAACCTTCATCCTACCCTAACACATTTGGGAGGAGGGAATAAAATACTCATTGCTTTGCAGCTCCACTTGGATTGAGGTAGGTTCTGATGACTCATAAACCAAAGACAATAATTTATTTATAGCTGTCTTTTAATTCTTCTATTCATAATCATGTTCTGCTTTGATCCTGCTTAACTATTTAGTTAATATTCATTCTTTTATCCATAAATAAAACTATGTTCATAATAAAGTGACCACAAAACTTATCATTTGCTAGTATATTTCCATTCCCTCATAAAAATGGCTTGACGATAAGTAGTTACCAAAGTACGTCACTTGCTATTTGCCTCACTAAATTAGACAGAATCATGAAAAATTCCTTTACATGGAATCTAACAAATAAAAGTTTTAATACATTCATTCGTAGCAAAAGGCCGCTTTCAAAGCAGGCGGCTCAATAGTGGTTCTCACCATTCATTAGATCATACCTTCACCCCCGAATTTATTCCATAGTTTGTAGACATTTAGTCATTTTTAATATTCCCCATTTAGGATATCAGCAATTATAATCCTATAGAGAAGACCTTTTTCCCTCACTACAAAAACGCTGCCAAACGCCGATGGAGAAAGCGACGCGTCAGACAAACGTTGGAAAAAATCAGAGGGACCGACGGAAAAACAGGTGGGACCCGACGGAAATTCAAATTTCCGATGGGATTTCCAACGAAAAACTCACCTGTCTGAAATTTGGACAGAATTTCCGTTGGAAACCCATCGGATTCCGTCAGGAACCGTTGGTCTTTTGCGCGGATCTCGAGAAAATGCCGCCGGCCGGCTTTAAATTTGGAGGGGGTTTGAGTTTGTGAGGCATTTGCAAATTGTAGAGAGAGAAGTGATGTTCGAAAAGAGAGAGAGGGAGGAGAAGGAAGAGAGAGAAAGTGGGATTTGAAGATTTTCATGGTTGAAAAATTGAACGTTAAGTGATTTTTTTGGTTAATTTGTTGTTTGAAATTGAAATAGTTAAGTTAATTGATATTTTTTACGATTTTGGGTTTTCAAGATTTGTCGCCGCCACAAATGCCGCCAGTGCCACCGCAACTGCCGCCGCTAGTGCCGCCACCGCCGGTAATCCGCTTGATTTTTCGGGTGTTTAAAGGTTAGTAGAATTGTTGCACTTTAAAATTGTGTTAATTTGATATGTTCATTTTTTTGAATTTTAATGTTGAAGCATGTTTGTTTAGTTTGAATAATTTATTTTTTCCGTTGAATATGAATTTGAATTGTGTGAATTATTTATTTAATATGTAAAATATGTTTATTACAATAAGTGGAGTAAAACATGTTAAGTATGTAAATCTAAAATAATTATCTAATTATTTTAAAATGTTAAATATGTTAAGCATGTATAAGATGTTTTATTAAAATGAATAATTTAAGTAAAACAAGTTTGTTTATTATAAAATGTTGAAGATGTTAGACATGTATATTTTTGAAGGTATGTTTAATTTTTTTATGATTTGTTTGATATGTTAAGAATTGTTTTTTATATTTTTACGAGATCTAGGTATGTTAAGTACGTAATTTAAGTTTATTAAGCATGTTAATAGTATTTTGTTATTTTTGTAAATCTGAAATAATTATCTAATTATTTTAAAATGTTAAATATGTTAAGCATGTATAAGATATTTTATTAAAGTGAATAATTTAAGTGAAACAAGTTTGTTTATTATAAAATGTTGAAGATGTTAGACATGTATATTTTTGGAGGTATGTTTAATTTTTTTTATGATTTGTTTGATATGTTAAGATTTTTTTTTTATATTTTTGCAAGATCTAGGTATGTTAAGTATATAGTACTTTAAGTTTGTTAAGCATGTTAATAGTATTTTGTTATTTTTGTAAATCTGAAATAATTATCTAATTATTTTAAAATTTTAAATATGTTAATTAAGCATGTATAAGATGTTTTATTAAAGTGAATAATTTAAGTGAAACAAGTTTGTTTATTATAAAATGTTGAAGATGTTAGACATGTATATTTTTGGAGTTATGGTTAATTTTTTTTATGATTTGTTTGATATGTTAAGAATTTTTTATTATATTTTGCAAGATCTAGGTATGTTAAGTATATAGTAATTTAAGTTTGTTAAGCATGTTAATAGTATTTTGTTATTTTTGTAAATCTAAAATAATTATATAATTATTTTAAAATGTTAAATATGTTAATTAAGCATGTATAAGATGCTTTATTGAAGTGAATAATTTAAGTAAAACAATTTTATTTATTTTAAAATGTTAAAGATGTTAGGCATGTATGTTTTTGGAGGTATGTTTAATTTTTGTATGATTTGTTTGATATGTTAAGAATTTTTGTTATATTTTTGCAAGATCTAGGTATGTTAAGTATATATTAATTTAATTTTGTTAAGTATGTTAATAGTATTTTGTTATTTTTGGTTGGGTTTGTTTAATTAGATGAAGTGTGAAATAAGTTGTTTAATTTTCAAGATTGATGCTTGTTGATACTTATTGAGGCTTATGTGGATAAATAATATTGTTATGTTAAATTTATTTTTTTTACATATATGTTTAATTTCATTAATTGTTGTAGTTTAGGTTTTTTGAGAATTTATTTTGATAGAAAACAAGTATAATGTAACTCTAATTTAATATATAATGTATGTTGATTTGAATAATTGCAATAGTTATGAGTACGTAAGCATGTGTAATATATGTATTGTTTTTGGTAAATGGTTTAAGAATGTTAAGTATGTTTGTTTTATGTTTGATTTGTTTTGTATATTAATTTTTGGTAAATATGTGAATAATATTCTTTGTTTGAGATATGATTAATTTTTCATATGATTTGGTTGGTTTAATATGTAATTTATTTTTGTCATAAAATGCGGATGTGAATTACATTAAATTTTAATTATATTTATGAAGTGTATTTATTTGAATTAATGGAGCAAAATATGATAAGTATGTACATTTATAATAATTATATAATTATTATGAAATGTTGTATTATATTAGACATGTGTAACGTGTTTTGCTTTGGTGAATATTTTAAATTTTCTAAGTATGTTTGTATTTTGTTTGATTTGTGATATAGGTAAATGTTTTGTAAGTATGTCATGAAGTGTATGTGTTGTTGAAGTATGTTAACTATAGATTGAGGTGTACGTGTTAAGTATAATATTAATTGAAGTTTGCTCATTATGTTAATTGTATTTATATCTTATTAATTATTAGTTTGATTTGTTGTGTATATTTATCATTGGGAAGTATGTAAAGAATATTCTTGTTTGAGGTATATTAAATATATTTTTATGTAATACATATATATATATGTTGAACTGGTTAAATAGATTTCTAAAATATTTTTATTGCAATTAATTGTAGTTTACATAACAATTAAGGCAATCATATTAGCAACATATGGATAGACCTGTTGAATTAGTGAGTATTCTACCACAAGAGGGGGGGTGAATTGTGGTGTCTAATTTTCGCGTTGTAAATAACAAACACCCCTATGACTTGTTTGCAGAGGGTGTTCTCAGATATACCAAATGCGAAAATCACCAAGATAAATGCGGAAAAATAAAGCACACACAATTTTTATGTGGAAAACACCTCTAGCCCAACTGAGGTGTGAAAAACCACGACCTACCTCGTGTAGGATTTAACCACTTCACTAAACCGGGCTTAACTCGTTACAATTGTAACACACCTTATTACAACCTTGCAATCACGTAATCTCCTTCTCTAAGGCAGATTACACCACGTCCAAATCTCACCAGATAGGACACGTCCAAAGTCCACACGACTAGGACACACTCTTTCACTATTGACTGATCTGAGATCAAGGTCAACAAACACCTTACTGGGGTGCTTCTTACTAAGCAGATGTAAGGTACAATGAAGATCCTATTATGCCAATATATCGAAAGCTTGGTTTAAACACAACTTGAGTTGGTTTTTCTTTTCTCAAGAATACTTCAAAAACTCTTCTAGAAAAACCTCTTTTTGAAATTTCCGATATGTTGTGTGTTTCCAGGTTTTCACTCTTTGCTTTCTTTTCTTCCCTTTTCTCTCAATGTCTCAGTGTATGTGTAGGCGAAAGGGATGAGCTTTTTACGTGAAAAACCCAACGGTCAAAAACCAAGGAGAAGAGAAGAATTTAGCTAAGTTTGGAAAAGGATTTTCAAGCGAGATATTCCCAACGGCTAGTGGCAAGTTTTTCCAAGTTATAAGGGATTTGTTATCTCAAGAGATAACCCTTATCTTTTCATAGCCGTGAAGAAGATTCAAAAGCAACCAGAAATCTTCAGTTTTGGGATTTTTTATCAAATCCGAAAATATGGGCAAAGGAAAATATTTAGATTTGGCAAATTCCCCAAAAACTATTTTCGCAAATCTCCCATAATATATTCAAGGAATATCCTTTCCAGAAAGATAGCAATCTTGGGGTTTAAGAAAAGTATACTGGAGATTTTGGCCAACCGAAATGAATTTTCAAAGATAACCGGGTATGGCCACTTCAGTTCAGAACCACCCTAGGCACCCTGTTTGCAGGGTTGTTCGCAACTGGTGTTCTGAAGTACTTAGTGCGAATACCGATTCAAGAGGTGTTTAAAAAGCGTTTTCAATATTGGCATATTAACAAGAGTCTAAATAAATAAAACCTATATACCCAAGACTTCTTGTTTTGAACCAGTCATCTTGTCCAAGATTTGTAGAGCTGCTGTGAACACCAAGGCCACCTTGTTTGCTGGGGTTGTTCTTTGCATTGCTAGAGTTTCGGAACCACATGCTTTACATCGAGCTGATCTTGCTAGAGTCCAGGAACAACATGCTTTTACAATCGAGTTGTTCTTAATATAGAACCACCAAGTAGAACCTGTTTTAAAGACTTGTTCTCACATGTAGCAAACCAGTTAATACAAAAAAGAAAACACCAGTTAGGCCTGTTTGAAGATCGTGTTTGGAGCAACATTACTTGGACAAATTTTTACACTTGGATTTGTTATCATCAAAACTTAATCAAAATAACTCAACAAATTCCCCCTTTTTGATGATGACAAACCAAGTGACCATATTGACAAAACAACACAAAAAAAATTGAATGCTGATAGTGATCCACGTAAGTCATTTTCACTCTCCTTCATTCTCATATTCAATCAAAAGGTTTTTGTCAATTGGTTTCTCACTCTGCTTCCCCCTTTTGGCATCATAAAAAGCAAGAACAACATAAGGTAAAGCGTATAAAGCTTAAGAAACAACAAGCAAGAAAGACTGCAAGCAGATATTTCATTAATAATCAATGCAGTACCATTGCAACAAACCACAAAAACAGAGAACAAGCTTGACAATCAGGGGACAGAGGGTGGTTTCGTTTGCAAAGGAGGAATGCTAGGGGTAAGAGTGGAGAGAAGAGCAAGCAAGTCGTCATGACGCTTGGCAGAGAGAGCTTGTTCCTCAGCAAGAGCAGCCTTGACAGCTGAGAGCTCATCCTTGAGGCGAGCATTGTCCTCAAGAACAGCCTCAAGCTTGATGGTAGGTTGCCCAGAAACAGGTGGTCGAGGTGGTCGACGACCCTGTTTGGAGACTGACCCTTCACCAACGTCATAGCCACACCCTAGCAGGGTGTCAATGCCAATCTCATCAATGATTTGGGCCGCCACTCTTCGTGTGAGCACTATCCCAAGGTGCTCAAACACCCTTGTCAGCAGAAACCCATACCCGAGATCATGAGTCCGGGTGGTGTTCGCAATTCACCCAATGTGGCGAATCATGATTCCCGGAAGATTGATGGGTTCCTCCCTATCCAATAAGTCGATCAGGCACTGATCGAAAAGGTCTGTTGAGTTTCTCCCTTGACCCCTTGGAATCACGTTCTTAATGCTGAACATGAAAAGGAGTTGGTGGAGAGGAATCAGATCGCCCTTTTTGACAGAAGAGGGTGTTCTCAGACCCTGTTTGTGACTGAGGCGTTTTGACACCTCAAGGAGCCTGGCTGGTTCCAGGGTTGTTTTGTCCTCCCTCACATACCCATCAAAGCCTTGTGAGGGCACTCTCAAAATGTTTCCAAGTGTGGGTAATTGGGCGAGGAGGAGCCGAATTTGCAAGTATAATCATGCTATTGTTCTCAGAGAGGAGTGAGGAATCGGTTTTAGAAGCCATTAAAGCAGGAGAGATTTTTGGGTTTTGAGGGTTTTGCTAGGGTTTTGAAGTTAAGAACAGGGTTGAGAGAGAGAGCAAGACAGGGAAGACGCACGCACGAGGGCTTTTAAACTCCCTGCCCGTTAAGAAGGGCCATCTAGGGAATACCTAGAAGTTGAGCAAGCAGCAAGCATTAAACACAATCAATGCGTACCTGATCTAGCCGCTTGTTCTTGAGTATGCTTCTCTCTTTCCAAGATATGTCATGATTACTCTTTCTCCATCTCCCAAGACAGCAGTATATCGTCACATTGGCACACAAGACTACACATATTCTTTAATCAAAAGCCACTGAAATAAGAACACTTTCAAACAAGAATATGGAACAGGTATTATGGGGTGTTTTTGTCAGCTTTGGTCAACCTCTGAGAACAGGTGTTCTCAGGGTGTTTTTACTAACCCCAACTCTAGCCCGTTACTCTCGAATTGATCCCGAGCTAGAGCCTTAGTGAATATATCAGCAATTTGATTATCCGTTGAGCAGAAATTCATAGAAATTAAACCTTTTTCAACATTATCTCTCAAGAAATGATGTCGAATGTCAATATGTTTTGTCCTTTTGTGTTGACATGGGTTTTTGGCAATGTTAATAGCACTATTATTGTCACAAAAAATAGGAATGCATCCAGTGTCAACACAAAAGTCCTTAAGCTGTTGTCTTATCCACAACAGTTGAGTACAACATGAAGCTGCTGCAACATATTCAGCTTCTGCTGTGGACATGGCAACAGAATGTTGCTTCTTGGTAGCCCAAGATACCAAACAAGGTCCAAGAAAATGAGTCATACCTGAGGTACTCTTTCTATCAACTAGGAAACCTGCATAGTCAGCATCAGCATATCCAACAAGATCAAGATTGCAACCTCTAGGATACCATAGAGCTAAATCAGGTGTATGCTTTAAATATCTTAGTATCCGTTTAACAGCCTTAAGATGAGTCTCTTTAGGACTAGACTGAAAACGGGCACATAAACCAACACTAAAAACGATGTCCGGTCTACTAGCGGTTAGGTATAGGAGTGACCCAATCATGCCCCTATAGAGTTTCTCCTCAACTGAGGGACTCCCATCATCCACAACCAACTTGGTTGAAGGAGAAATAGGAGTGTCTATGGGTTTGGCTGACTCCATCCTAGAACGCTTAAGTAGCTCCTTGATATACTTTTGTTGATGGATCATGGTGCCGTTTGGAGTTTGCTTGATTTGTAAGCCTAAGAAAAAATTAAGCTCACCCATCATGCTCATCTCAAACTCACTCATCATCATATTTGAAAATTCATTGCATAAATCATGATGAGCCGCACCAAATATAATGTCATCTACATATATTTGGACAATCAATAGATGTTCCCCCTTAGATTTCAGAAACAAGGTATTGTCTACCTTGCCTCTTCTAAAATCATTTTCAAGTAAAAAGTTTGACAACCGTTCATACCAAGCTCTTGGAGCTTGTTTTAAACCATAAAGTGCTTTGTCAAGTTTAAAAACATGATTTGGGAAATCACCATTTTCAAAACCAGGGGGTTGTTTGACATACACCTCTTCTTTAAGGTATCCGTTTAGGAATGCACTTTTCACGTCCATTTGATATAGCTTGATTTCCATATGAGCAGCAAAGGCTATTAAGATTCGAATAGCCTCAATTCTAGCAACTGGTGCAAAGGTTTCTTCGTAATCAATCCCTTCTTCTTGGTTGTACCCTTGAACCACCAGCCGTGTCTTGTTCCTAGTAACTGTACCTGACTCATCCAGCTTATTTCAGAACACCCACTTGGTTCCAACGATTGTTCTCTCTGCAGGTTTAGGTACAAGATGTCATACTTTGTTTCTTTCAAATTGATGAAGTTCTTCTTGCATAGCCGTGATCCAATCTGAATCTGCAAGAGCTTCATTCACACTTTTTGGCTCAATGTTAAAAAGAAAAGCATAGAAAGCACAAAAATTCTTAAGTTTAGATCTAGTTTGCACTCCAGTATTAATATCTGACAAGATTTGATCAAGAGGGTGCGAACTATGGTGCTTCCATGGTCTTGGATTAATTGGATCCACAGACACATGTTTTGTTCTAACTGAAGTGTGTGTAGGATCAGGCTCAAGAACACCTCCTGATCCTGTTTTTGCACCTGTTTGCAAACTGGTTCCTGAAGAACATCGTTCCGAACAGGGTTCAACGGTGTTTCCCCCTGTTTGAAGTTCACCTTGCCTGTCGCTTTGAGGAACAGCTTCTGTACTTGTTTCCTTCAGGGTGTTCTCACCTTGTTTTTCTTGATTCAACAGCTCCTTTTGGACAAGACCTAATTCAAACTCTTCATCCTGTGCATTACTCTCATTCAAGGAGTTAGATTCATCAAAAAACACATGCACACTTTCCTCAACACACAAGGTTCTTTTGTTAAAGACTTTGTATGCCTTACTGTGAGAGGAATAACCAAGAAATATTGCCTCATCACTCCTAGGATCAAACTTTCCTAAGGCATTCTTCCCGTTGTTATGCACGAAACATCTACAACCAAATGTTCTTAGATGCATAATGTTGGGTTTTCTGCCTTTAAGAAGTTCATAAGGAGTTTTGTTCAAAATGGGTCTAATCATGCATCTGTTTATAATGTAACATGATGTGTTCAAAGCTTCTGCCCAAAAGTTCTTAGGAAGACCACTAGCAATAAGCATTGTTCTAGTCATGTCTTTTAAGGTACGATTTTTTCGTTCAACCACCCCATTCTGCTAGGGTGTTCTTGGGGCTGAGAAGTTTTGATCAACACCATGTTCATTACAAAATTTTGTAAAGCTTGCATTTTCAAATTCAGTACCATGATCAGACCTCAAGCTAACCAATGAGTGTCCTACTCTCTTTTCAATCTTTTTGAGAAGGGCAATAAAATTCTCAAAAGTTTCATCCTTGGAGGCCAAGAACAAGGTCCAAGTAAATCGAGAGTAATCATCCACTATTACAAGCACATACCTATTCCCTCCTCTACTAGCTATCCTCATGGGACCACATAAATCAATATGCAATAACTCAAGAGGTCGGATAGTGCTTACACACTTTTTAGATTTTAAAGAAGATCTGACTTGTTTTCCTTTTGCACAAGCTTCACATACCTTGTCATCATTATACTTGATGGAAGGTAGTCCAACAACCAAATCCTTGGAAACAAATTTATTTAACAAGGACAGGTTTGCATGACCTAGTCTCTTGTGCCATAGCATTATATCATCATTTAATGCATTTAAACAAGTCAG
This sequence comes from Selenicereus undatus, assembly GCA_017589665.1. Taxonomy (NCBI): domain Eukaryota; kingdom Viridiplantae; phylum Streptophyta; class Magnoliopsida; order Caryophyllales; family Cactaceae; genus Selenicereus; species Selenicereus undatus. The sequence continues at coordinate 12,032,996 of JACYFF010002017.1, read as the reverse complement.
ATTATTTTGGGGAAGAGTGGAAATACTAACTTTATCAATATTTTGACATCGCTTCCCCTCAACACAACATCTCCTGTGTCGTCATTCACAACCAAGCAATGTGTTTTTGAAAACAGTACTAGGTTGTTCTTGTCACACAGTTGGGACACACTTAGCAAATTGTGCTTTAACCCCTCAACTAAGTGCAGATTATCAATTGAGTGGGATAGAGTTTTACCAATATTGCCTATACCAACAATTGTCCCAGACTTGTCGTTTCCAAATGCTACACTCCCACCATTCAAAGCTGTAAATGAGAGAAAATTTGATTTTTCACCAGTCATGTGCCGTGAATACCCACTATCAACAAACCACAACTGCCTGTTTTTAAGGGTGTTGGTGGGGTTGTTCGTAAGGTTGTTCTCTCTCACTTCAGCCTGCAAAACAAATCACGGGTTAGTTTTGGGAACCCATATCCACTTGGGTCCCATTCTTTTAGACATGTAAAGCTCATCTTTTCTAATCCAGATTTGTTTCACATACCTTTCATTCTTTTCATTGGCATTTTTTCTTAAAGGGCAAGTGTATCTATAATGACCCGTTTTACCACAATGAAAGCAAACGATGTTTTCAGGTAATCCCACATACTTCCTATGTATTGGGTAAACGGTCCGTTTAGGCTTATATCCAAGTCCCTTTTTGTTTCGACTGTGGTGAGTGTTTAACCAATCAAGGGCTTGTGAGGACTTGTTCCAACGCTTGGTCGTGGCAAGTTCAGTTTCCAGTTTTTCTATATTAGCATGCAAGCTCTTGTTCTCTTTGAGCAAGTCTTCAACCATTCCTTCCACCTCAAAGAGTTTTTCTTCCACTCGAGTATAATCTCCTTCTTTTATAAAGAGATTTTCTTTGAGCATGTTAATATTTTCATGTAAACCAAGTTTTTCATTTTTAAGAATTTCATTTTCAAGCTCTAGGTCACAAACTTCTCTTTTTAGATCAGCACATGTGTCTATCACATTATATAGAAGTTCTTCTAAAATAGATTTGTTAAGACATCAACTTGAGTACATATTACAGTTGGTTCAGACATCAACTTCGCGGTCATAATCTAAACGCGAGTGACGTGCAAGTTGACTTATTCATCGAGACAAATTTTGCACAGTGTTTTGAGTGTAATGTAAGTCATTTCTCTGAAGTAACCTTCAATTTCTAAACAAAATTTTTGTAACTCGATCTAAACAGTATTACCTTCGTTTTTTCTTCATAGGTCAATTCTTATCGGGTGTTTAATAATGAGAAGTAAGATTTTTTGGTGAACTTATCTCATGGACCGATTATGGCAGTGGAGTGTTTTGCTGGGTATAAAGTTAACGGTTATTGGTTTCATACCAAGGCTAGAAATGAAGGTAAAGCAACATATAATTGTTGCGTATGTGTCAAAGGAGTTGGTGAAGGTGATAAAGTATCAGGGGATTATCACAGCATACTTCACGAAATTATTCGTGTTGAATTTACAGGTGAGCCAATTAAAAAATGTGTACTTTTTAATTGTAAGTGGTTTGACCCGGATGTTCCTCGGGGACTACGTATCCTAAATGTGCCCCATCTCCTGAGGTTAATCATACCAGACGTTACAGAAAGTTTGACCCATTCATATTTACCGATACTGCAACTCAAGTGGTATATCTTAAGTACCCTGATCAGGTACCAGGAAAAGCGAATTGGTGGGTAGCTATGCCAAACAAACCTCACGGTGCTCCTAAAGATAAGGATAATCTATAACTTGCCTATCAACAGTTAGGAATGACAACCATGAATGTGGATAATGTAATAGCCACAACATTAATCGATGAAACTGCACTAGCTGATGATGTTGATGGACATGATTGGGGTGATGATCATGATGGGAATGGTGAACATGATGATGGTGATGAAGAGGATGAAGAAGGTGAATGGGAGGATGAAGCTGAAGACACTGATGATGATGAAGAAAATATGGCATTGCAAAGTGGTGATGATGAGGATGACGACGGGTCCCACAATGATTGATTTAATCTTTTCGTCGTATGGATATTTATGCATGTGTATGGAGTTTTTCTTAATTGCAAACTCAGAAAAACAATTGTATATATGTACTGTAATTTTTTCACTGACAATTTGTGATATATTTGCGCGGTTCTATGTTTTTATTTTGTCATTGTTTGTTAGATGTCTAGACACAATGGTGGACGTGGTCGTGGTCAAACCGTTTGGAATGATACGGGTAGATGAGCACCACAACCGACCCCACAGTACGATCCTGCTGATCAAAACTATGAACCAAACACCTTCACTGGAATGTTTGGGGATTTTCTTGGTCCAACTCAACTGTTTGGAAATTATTTTGGTGGTATGAATGAGTAACCTCATATGCAACAACCTTTGTTTGATGTGGGTATGCAGACACCAATGCAACCCAATATTCCCTACATGGGTGGTACTTCAGCTACTCCATTACTTTATCAACAGTTTGGCACTGTTAGTTCACATTTCAACGGTAATCAGATGATGGGGCAACCTAGAATGCCAAGCCACTCAATGCACAACGAAGGGATCCAAAATGAAGGGGTAGGAAGAGATAAATACAGTCCTACACCTGATAGTGAAACAGCAAGCACCACTAATAAGATATATTTACAACCCGATGGTGACACGTAAGTTCATTACAAACTTTGTAACTTCTTCAGCAATCATATTCTTTTAATGCCTACAACAATTAATTACTTTTAACAAATTCTTTTTTGCTTCTTATTTTTGTTCCATATTTGGGCGTAGTCCAGAAAATTGTTGAAAGTTTTACAAGTAAGTACCCACGTCCTTGGTCTACGTGGGGGGAAGTTCCACAATCTCAGAGAGACATATGGTTCAATGAGTTCAAGGTTAATTATCTGTACAACGTCGTCATTGGATTGTTTGCGATGTTTAATTACTAATATACTTCAACTTTGGCACAGAAACACTACTACTGGCATCCAGACAAAGAAACTCATATACGGCGTAACTTTGAGTTCAGAGGTGTAACTCGACTTAGGGACATTCTAGGATATCCCAGGAAGTACAACAAAAAGCCGAAGTGGTTACCACCTAATGTTTGGAATGACATGCTTAAACATTGGAGTGACGAAGAGAAGTTTAAGAAATTGAGTCAACAAAATAAAAAGAATAGATTGAGTGATGTTGAAGGTTTTGGTCCTTCATTACATACATATGGCTCAATTCCGATTAGTGAAAGGAAAAGGCGCCTGGTAAGGAATGTAATTATTAATAAGCATATTTCTTCTATATAATGTATGGTATGGATTGAGGTTTTTGTTCTTGTTTACATTTAGTCACTTGTTACTTTTTTTTTTCTTTAGGCCAAAGCATTAGGTAGGGAACCCAC
>JACYFF010002017.1:11988504-12029196 GCA_017589665.1 Selenicereus undatus | reverse complement strand
AATATGTATGGTATGCATTGAGGTTTTCGCGGATCTCTATGGTTTATATTTAATTGCTGCTTACTTCTTTTTTCTTCAAGCCAAAGCATTAAGTAGGGAACCCACATGTGAGGAATTGTTTAAGGACACTCACTGCAAGGTGAAAGACAAAAATTTTGTGGATAAAAAATCTGCAAAAAAATATATAAGTTTGGCACATTCTAGTCAGAGATTATGTTCATATGTTATAATTGTAGGTTTAGTACAAATTAAAATAGTTTTATTTTTGACAATTTTTAGGAGGATCATCACAACAAATGACAAGAGTACTCTCAAGTTGCAACTCAAGGTGGCTCCCAACTGTCACCTATGACCCTAGAAGAGTTCTGGATTAAAGATAATTTGGACAAGAAAGGCTGTGTATACGGTTTTGGGACGGAGGGGGTCAAGTTGAAGAAATCAGCTACCATTGCAGCTGCACGTCACTCATCAGCTGAGCATTTTGATCCAAGAGAGCAAGCGCAACTCCTCAATGAGAGTATAACCAGGCAAGCAAAGGCTATAACTCAAATAGCCAAGAAACAGGGGAAGATAGAGCGCATGCTGAAAAAGGTTTTAAGATTTTTCAAATGTCAAAGTGCAGGTTCTTCCAGCCACATCAACTTGAACCCTGATGATGAAGAGGACTCCCAAACTGACAATGATGATGATGATCCCACAAATTTATCTGACTCCAATTAATTTATATGATTTGCGTGTAGTTTATGTCATCTGCGTGTACAACTAAAATAACTTGAATGTCGTACTTAATATTTAATTTAGCACATTCTGTTGTCAGATATAAAACTTCATAGTTGGTAATTATTACGTATTACATTTCATAATTTCTTTTATTTTATTTTATTTTGGCTTTTGTGAACCCAGAACCAATTTTTTTTTCCGAAATTTTTTTTTTTGAGGGAGGACATTTCTGTTGGAATTTCCGACGGGAATTCGGAAATTCTCCCCCTCTCTGTCGTTTCCTTTGCTGCTCAGACAGCTGTCCGACGAAGTCCCCAACGGGTATTTCCCATCAAAAAGTCCGTCGGACGCCGTCGGACTCTGTCGGAATATTTCCTGCGACGAGCTAAACCCCAACGAGACACTCCGAATCGGGATTTCCGTCAGAGATTGATTTTTCCGTCGGAAAATTGACCTTTTTCCGTCGGTACGCCCGTTGCAGATTGGATGTATTTTTGTAGTTCTTCAAAATCAAATCCTATATCCCTTGTTTGTCCCATCGATTTAACGATTTGGTTAAAAGAAGGAATTGAGTATTTCCTATAGAATTATAGGTTTGTACATTTCCTTTAAAATTCTGCTAGTGACTCTAAAAATTAAATATCCAATCTATTCAACCATAACTCCATAGAATTAGCTCTCTGAGAAAGTGGATCTAATGCACCCCTCAAAAGAGGTAGGTCACAGGGAAAGGAGTCGGTTGAGCCTTAGGTGTCGACCCCTTGTGGTGCTGTCACCACTAGTCAGGGCGCTTTCACAGTGGTAAAGAGAATTGAAATATAGGATTTGAGTACAAGAACTAAACGCAATAACATAATAAGTCCTTTTTTACTCAACTGTTAGGTTGCATCCCTCAATCTTCATAGAGTTCTTCTATTTGTAGATCTTATTGATGTTCAAGAACCATAGGATGTAGATGATATAGCCGTTGCATGCTTCTTTTCATCTCAGTCCTTGATCTGGAATTGTGGAGATAGCTATACAGGGACTTTGACAGCTACTTGAGGGAGTCTAATTATATCCTCTCTTTGGTAAATCTCTTAGTCCTATACCTAATCATTGTTTCCAGAAAAAGAATAATCATGTTGGCTTATCTCTCATGAAGGTGACTATCGAATAATTGTTCCTCCTTATTCTTCTTAGCAATTACAAATAATGAGCTTAATCAGGGAGCTTGACTGAAAAGCCTGTTCTCGGCATTTGGTGCTTGATATTAACAGATTGTCATTTCCCTGGGAATTTTTGAATTTCGACTTGTTTGGTTGCATGTGGTTGATTTCACATGTTGCCTGGAAGTTATATCATACCTAACCATAGTAAAAAATAATCATGTGAATAATCTCAATAATTACATCACTTAGGATATTTTTCATCACCTACTACAAGACCAAAACTAACGCAAGTTCAAGCTCAATCACCATAACCCAAAGCCAGAACCTTGACACCTAGGCAGAGGGTTGATAAGATAGCAAAGTGTCATGTTTTCTCTATGATAAACTTCGTGAGAGAGGACACAAATATAACATTAAAAAGCTATAGTTGTTCCTCTTTGAGATACCTGGAAAGGAAGAAGAGCGAGTAGGTTAAGAAGAAGGGGGGAGTGAAGATTTTTAATTGGAAAGGGATGTTCTATAAATTTCAGTTAACGCCTTATCTGGCAATAAGAGTTATAATGGCAATGCACTCTGCATGTTCTCATTAAGGAAGTACCCCACAATTTCCTAAACATTGTTACAGCTAAAAAGCTGGGGTATAGGATTTATGCTATTCAACCTTAGGCCATCACTGTTTCTAATGGCAACAAACTGTAGTGTTTACACATTTGCAAGGGATTTAGATAGAAGGTGTATAACATAGAATTCATAGCGAATCTGTCATTTATGTGACTTGGGAATTATAACATTGTCCTGTGAGTGTAGTGGCTAAGCGAATTAGGGACTATTAAGTGGAACTTCAAGAGGATCACTTACTAGGCTAGGCTCATGTATTCAGGGGTTAAAGAGGAAGAAGGTACAAGTGGTAAGTAGTGCCTAGTTGTAGAAGGCAATGTAGGGAACAACTCAATTGTGTATGTCACAGCTTGTGAAACAAGTCAATATGTGCATTTTACAAAAGAACATGGGTACAGAGGTAATGCACCTAGCCATGGCTCAATTGCTGTAACAAGTTAGAGATATATTTAAGAAACCCCAGTCCTTGCCCCTAAGCGTAGGAGCTTTTGACCACAAACTATCCTTAGCACGTGGCACCAACCCATTCAATATAAGGCTCTATAGGTATCCGCTAAAACAGAAAGATTTTATTGAATCCTTGGTGGAAGAGATGCCAGATAAGGGTATGATACAATACAACTCAAGTCCTTTGCCAGTTTTTTGGTTCTAGTTGGCAAGAAGGATGGGTCTTGGAGAATGTGTGTTGACTGCAAGGAATAAACAAACATACCATAAAAGAGAGTTGCCAAAACCTATAGTTAAAGAGATAATTGATGAACTAGAAGGGGCTCAAGTGTCCTCTAAGTTGTATCTGAGATCTGGCTTCCATCAGATAAGGATGTTTACTAAAGATGTTTATAAAACAACTTTCAAGACTCATCATAGGCACTTCGAATATTTGTTCATGCCCTTTACAATGTCAAGTGCAGCAGCAATTGTGTAGGGGCTTATGAGTTCGACCTTCAAAGATTTGGTAAGGAAATGTGTCATCATTTTCTATGATGATATTCTAGTGTATAACAAATCGATGGAGCAGCGTATCCACCAATTTACATTAGTTTTCACAATTACAAGTGGTAATGCATTGTATTCTAAGAGAAGTAACCGTTCATTTGGAATGCCTAAGGTAGAATACTTCGGGCATTTCGTGCTAGCCTCAGGGATTAAGACTAAAGACTAACCATAGCAAGATACAAGACACTGAGGATTCGCCTCTACCTCAAGAATATGAAATAGCTGAGGAGCCCTCTAGATCTAGCTGACTATTATAGGAAATTCATTGGAGAATATGCAAGGATTAGCAGGCCATTAACTAGTTTCTTAAGAAAGGGGAACAATCAATGGGGTGATGAGGCTCAAATTGCAGTTTGCACCTCAATCAGGCCCTTGGTTTAACTCTGATGTTTGGAGTACCTAATTTTTCCAAGACTTTCATTGTGGAGACTGATGCATCCTCAAAAAGGCATTGGAGCTGTCCTGATGCAAGATAAGCACCCTTCAACTTTTATTAATATACCCCTCAGACACCGGCAAATTTTTTAGTACATAAGACGAAATAGTTGGCGTTGATATTTGGAGTAAACATGGGAACAACACTTGACTAGGAAAATTCTTTTAGTTTGACTTGGTGATGATATAATAACATTACCCTCAAAATTCAGCACACTAAGAGGCAACTCTAAAGTTAAACTATTATTTCCAATACCCCAAAATCAGGAATTTTGTCATCCAGAAATCATCATAAAACGGTCCACATCATTACCCTCATATTGAAAGGTCAGTCAATGTTATGATTAATGATTTCAACTATTTGAATCATATTTTCCATCAAAAGTATAAGTGTAGTTTAACTTGGGAAAATCCTATGGAAAAGAAATTTGAAAGGAAAAAAATGAGGAAAGTTTTTGAAGAAAACTGCTTTTTTTCTTTTGTTTGAAATTGGGAAATAAATTACTAGGAAAAAGATCAAAATAAAAAGAAAGAGGAAGAAAAATGTAATAGAGGATTACATTCGATTCCCTTGTTCATCTCATCCCTTTTTTCTTGATGATTTCTTCTCATTCTCTACCACCAGACTCCGAAAACCTTTTTTGTGGGTATATTACCTTTGAATATTTAGCCTAATTGACCCAGAATCCATCACATTTTATCATGAGTTGGAAGTAGGGTTTTTTAAATGTATCAGTTGAAACCGAGGAAGCATGCAACAGCAAAATAAAACAAACAGAGGTAGCAAGAATTCGACTGAAAGAGGAATTCAGAACCAATTTGGAGCTAATTAAAGATTGATCTAAATAGCTAGGGATATTAGATGCATAGAGTTAGAGAGCGAGAGAGAGAGAGAGAGAGAAGAAATATCTTACATACATATGCATGTGCTTTTACAAGGTACACACCCTGCCGCTGATGGCTATGGTTATATATCAAATGTTGTACATTTTTAATGTTATTATTGTAGGGGCATACTGGCATGGGTTATCTACACCAATGCACGCATTACATGTTTGACTCCTTATAGCAACAATTTTTTAACTTTTCAAGTTTATATTATCAAATCTAACCCTTGCTTTCGTTTTCTTCATTATTTTTACTTTTTTGACAATTTTTACCCTTTTTTCCCTTTGTTTTCACCTCATATAACAAGCTTAAACTAACTTTTATTTTTGTTATTGATGAGTCAGCAAATGCAACATTTTGTTTGTTTTCATTCTACATTGTATCGTTTACTTATTTTACATCATTATATGAGTTGTGAATTTTTGTAGCTGCTATACCACATAAGAACATGAATCTTTAGTGTCAAATAATAAAAATTTAATATCTATTTAATGAGTCTTTAATTATAAATGATGAATCTTTAGTAAGTCTTGTGTGAGACCATCTCACATAAGATATATCATGAGACACATACTTTCATGCTAACTTTTAATAATGATTGAAGTGACTAATAATTCATTTGCCAGGTGACTAATAAAAGTCACTACCATATGAACCATTAGTCGCCCTAAATTAAAACGTCACTCTAGGACCTATTATTAGTCATCGTCAAACATCTAAAAAGAGGCTTTCTCATATTAACTTTTATGTGAGAGGGTCTCATCCAAGAAGTTGTGTCACTCTTTTATTTGTTTAGGGATAACCTTTAGTTACAGTGATTAATTTAACCATTTTTAAAGTAATGAATCGTTTCAAAGAGCCTATTTATTTTTGACTTAAAAATGTAAATTTTATGTCACTAATCCTTTTAAATTGAATAAGTTTTAAATTTTGAGTTGTGAATTTTTTTGGTGTAAATGACGAATCTTTAACCTAACTTAATGAACCTATAAGCTAGTAGGAATACACGGACAGATTGGTAAATAAGAATTGTTTAGGAGACAATCCTTTAGTAAAACTATCAGCAATCTGTAAGCTAGTCGGAACATATCATACTACAAGATCACCAGCAGCAACTTGCTCACAAGCGAAGTGGTAGTCCACCGCTATATGTTTGATGTGATCACGCTCGATTGGATTAGTTGACATATAGGTGGCACTGATGTTGTCACAATATAAGTGAACTGGAATATGAATGACAATCCGAAGATCGTAAAGGAGCTTCCGAATCTAGAAAGTCTTAGCGACAGTATAGCCTAAAGCACAATACTCAGCCTCAATAGAGCATCTGAAGACCGTGGGTTGCTTCTTGGAACGCCAGGCAATAAGGTTGGGTCCAAAGTAAACTGTATAGCCTTTAGTAGAATGATAGGAGTCCTTGCAACCAACCCCATTAGCATCTGAATCGGCAAAAATAATAGAGGGAGACATAGATGGTTGCACCAATAACCCACGAGCGTGAGTGCCCTACAAATACTGTAACGCACCTACCATACTCCCGTACTCAGGAGGATGTGCAAGCAATTCACCGTCAATCAGGGATAAAAGGGTATAAGCACCAGAAGGGGTGGTAACAAGCTTAACAGTGTGAGGATAAGAATTATTAAGACGGTCATCAACATATTTCTGCTGAGAAAGGAAAATACCGGTGGAATTGCACGGTACCGAATTCCAAGGAAGTAATGGAATTCCTCGAGATCCTTCACAGCAAACTAGTTAGAGAAAATAGAGATAAAATAGTGGAGAAACTGCGAGGAACTATCAGTCAAGATAATATCATCCACATAGAGAAGAAAAATCAAGATGTGAGGACCAGTGCAAAAGACAAATATAGAAGGATCGGCAGTGCTACACACAAATTCATAAGACAAAAGAAAGCTGATAAAACAGTGGAACCAAGCTTGAGGAGCTTGCTTCAAATGATATATAGCTTTCTTGAGTTTGCAAACATAATGTGGGTGGTAAGGATGAATGAAACCATATGGTTGTTTTATATAAACTTCTTCAGTAAGATGTCCATGCAAGAATGCCATTTTAACATCTAAATGTCGAATAGATCAGCGACATGAAATAGCTAAAGAATGAAAAAGTTGAATCGTAGTAGGTTTAACAATATGGCAGAATGCCTCCTAGTAGTCAATTCCAGCCTACTAGTGAAACCCTTGAGCTACCATATGTGCTTTATACCTCTCCATAGATCCATCAAACCAACGATATTTTACTCTTTAGACCCATTTACTCCCTCCTAAGTTTTGTGAAGGGTAGGGTGAAACCAAGTCCCATGTGCCATTATGTAACACCCCTATCCCCTAAGGCTAGGAATGTTAACGTTTTCTTAAACCTTGGTGTGAAACAGATAGAATTTCGCCTAGAAACTGGTCATTTCCTAGGCTTAAAGTCTTACATTAGGTCCCTGTGAGGAATAAAAGCATAAAAGAATACCAAAACAAGCTCAACGGCTACACGCCGAAGTACACAACTCTACAGGCCACACGCTCGGAATAACCCAATAATAAAGTTCAATAATAAGAAGAAAATCAAATGTACAACTCAATGGATCACACATCCGGAGCGCTAAGGTTTACATTCCAAAATTTCAACTAAAACAAACGACCTACTATTCAGATGGATGGCCCACATGCCCATTTAGAGCGATTATTATTCAATGTGCAATACATGAAGCAAAGTACTTTATTTACATATACTTGGGAATCCAGAAATACACCATATTACATCATTAACCTCATAAAGCTACATATACATGTACACAGAACCCTTTTTTGAAGCAAGGGGGAAGACTCCAACCTGGCATACATAAGTCAACTTCTCTGTCATATCGAAAACCTAGGAGAAGGAGAAATAGAGAGGGGACGAGCTACCACACACACACAAAGTGATGCTCAACCCCGAGAAAAACAAAACAGTTGCATGTAATACTTTTAAGTAGCAATCACACAAGTTGGATATTTAATATCGCATAATAATCACATAAGGTCTCCCACATTCGTTATTACCTAAATAACCTTCAAGATTCAAAGATATCCTAATCTCCTTCTATTCCATGCATAAGAGTTCTTGACTAGCCTAAACTATGTCTCTTATAGTTTAGTAGTGACGAGCACTTACATAACATCACATACCAAGCATAGCAGACTCAAAAGTAAGCTAACTCACGCACAAATTCAGGGATGGAGAACAGAGAGCAATTAATTCACACATAAACACCTATCATCAAGGAGTTCAGTTAAAATTACCAAGTGAGATTCGCTTTGGTAAGAGATTGGATTTAACGCATAAAGGCAAGGACCATTACTTAAACCGAAATGAGTATTTATAAAACAATCATTATTCACTGGAAAATCATTTGGACTCAATAAAAAGCTCTTTTCAAGAGCACATGCACTTCTTCAAATCTTTGCACAAACATAGTCCTCAAACTATGAGTTTTCATCGCATAACAGGTACGAAATCGTTTTGAGGGGCATCAGATTTTCAAATTCATCTTCATAAGGGAGATCTACACTCGCCTTAGGGGAGATCTACACTCGCCCTTCATATTATCCCCGGGGACTCTTATAATCAATGGACTATTACCCTTGTTAGGGACTTCTAGAGTTCCCACTTCTGGGTCAAACTCCCTAGGAATTAGGGTTCCCGTATACTGGGTCTACTCCCTAAACATTTGTCTAAGCGCTTAGCACCATTCTCATTGCCCAAAAAAAATTAGGCGCATCTCAATTTAAACATATTTTTTCTCAAAACTCTCATTGTATCATGACAATGGCACTTTTATTCTCATGAAGGCTAAAACGCCTTAATGAATTCAAATCCACTTTTGAAAGTATAAACAACTCATTGGGGAAAGCATGCTTACAAACGTGTTAGCAACCATATGACCATTCACTTATCAAGGAATGTGACATCAAAACTTGTTTTAGAAGCTAGTGGATGCAATCATGTATAAACACCTCGATTTCTCAATGTTCAGATACAAAACGGTTCATACATAATGCAAGATTCTATGCAGTCACTTGAGGCATCAAATAAGTTATTAAAGAGTTTATAACATCCAATTACGACTCACTCTTATCAAACAAATAGTCTAATAGTCACTATTAACCACATATTCCAGAACGCTTGCCATGTCAAGCAAATCACTTACCCACTTATTAATACAGACCTTTAAGCATATCACAAACTTATTTATTCGTAATTCAAAATGTTTACCAACTCAATAGCTCGCTTGAATAGCCTACGGAGGCAATCAAGGGATCTTTAAAACTTGAATTTACTGATTAAAAATTGTCCATGATATAAGTAATTTCAGCAACCAAAATAAGAAACGAATCAACAAGTAAACGAGAATTACCTAAAGCATTTCCGGCTAGCTAGGTACAAGATAGGCAACCTTTTTATGAACCTTTCAAAGTTATTTTAATTTCATACAACTAGCATGTAATAGTTTAGTCGCATTCAATGTTTAACAACGAACAATTATCACAACTAATTTTAGTTTAGCAGTTCAGCAAAATCAGCCCAATATCACGCTTATGGACTTGATTTGCAATGTTATAACTAATTCAATACCTCGAACCCCCTCCTCACAAGACCTCCCACAATAATCCTCAAATTCCATTCAATTATTCAACCCCAAATTCATCAAATAATCAAACTCAATTTCGATTCAACATCATTATCGCCCAATTCGCATTGTATTTCAACACTCACTAAATTGACATGCAACTCAATTAATTGAACAAAATGATAAAACTTTACAAATTAATAATAGTTTAGGAATCAAGAACCACCCACCTCGCTCCAAGCTTATGGACCTTGCTTAGGGTTTGGTTTGAGCTGGCTTGCAAGGTTCGGTTCGGTTCGGTTCGCTCCTTACTGCGGACGCCCTACTTGCTGCTCCACTTCTGGACCAGCACCGTTGAGGCACTGAGACAAGCGGCTAACCCTCATACCTCATCCATTCGCAGTTTTGCTGCCTGTGCAAGAGATAGCCACCCAGTCGCTAGCGGTCGCCGCTACTAGCGTCGGCCACCTTGGCTGCCAGTGTTTCTCTCGGCTCGCTCCCTCGCTCTCCTCTTCCTCCATTTCTCTCCCTCTTTGTGAGTTCGGGGGTCGCGAGTAGTAGAACACACCCTCCCTATTCTACACCTTCGTGAAGAAGAAATGGGGCCTCGGCCAGCTTTTGTTTCCTTTTTTTTTGTTTGGTTTATTTAATCTCACCTACTAAATCGAATTTGGTTCTAAATCATCTCAACTCGCATAATCTCGACTCCACATGTCCTAATTCAACTTGCCAATTTTTGAGTAATTATGCCTCGACTTAACTTTTAACGAGCCCATTAATTTCTTATAATCATGTAATTTAATTGGGAAAAGTAATAAAATTACTCCGTATACATATTACTCCAAATTAGTGCACAAACAACTAATCCAACATGGCTAATTAATTAGAGCAAAGTTAATGAAAACATTTACCCAATTGGTTAGCCCCGATTAAGAATGTCAGCTATTACACATTAGCTAATAATGCATTATACTTCTCAACCATTACTTCTTTCCAATGTGGAGATTTGGATGCTTGAATGAAGGAAGTAGGTTTAGCTTCAACTAAGGATACACAGATACAAAGAAGACGCTTGGGTTTGAAGATACCAGACTTGGATTTAGTTTGCGTCTTGTGAACTTAGAGGTGGAACTCGAGCTATAGAACATCGAGTCAATAGGAATGGGTTGAGGTGAAATTGACATTAGGCTAGCAGATGGACTGGGCTCAACCCTAAATGGACGAGCCTGTGAAGACGCAAGACTATGGGTCATGAGCTGCAGTTGGGATGAATGGTGGATAGTGGGCGGTGGGCTACAGGTGGATATACAGTCTGGGCTAGATTGGGGACTAGGCCGAGAGTCTTGGAGTGGACCACGTTGACACGGAGCAGGGGATGGGATGGGCTGGGTTGGGTTATGTCGCGTGGTAGTTGGACACAGGATGGGATGCGAGTCGTGGGCTGGGTTGTATTAGGCAACAAGGGCCAAACAACGAGGGACCTAGGGGTTAATTGTGTTGAGGAAGGTGAGCTTGATGAATTGTGTGGTGTGACAACATCTGTAGTGTGAGTAAAACTCAAAATTTCAGTAAGAACAAATGGTGGTGGTTTATGAATGGAGGGCGCTCAAGATGCCAAAGTCGGAAAGGGGAAGTTATTTTCAGGCAAAAGCACATGCCTACTAACATAAACATGGTTTATTTGCATAACCCAAAAACACACAAGCAGCAAACCATGGAGATAGTTTATTTGGATACGGAAAGTAAGGAAAACATGTACACCCAAAGGGTTTCAAAAATTTATAATTAGGAACCTTTGCAGATAAAATCTCATAGGGTGACTTTTTGCGAAGAACGGGAGTAGAGAGCCCATTATTGGTGAAAACCGCATCATATAGTGCATCTAGCCAAAAAGAGACAGGAAGAGAGGCATCAATTAGAAAAGAACGAGTCATTTCTAAGAGATTCCTGTGCTTTTGTTCAGCTACCTCATTTTACTGTTGTGTGTCAGGGCAAGATTTTCGAAAATAAAGACCATGTTTAAGAAAGATGTCATGCATTGAAGTTTGGTCAAATTCCTTTCTCCCATCACTCTAAAACATTTTTATATCGCTATTAAAAACATTTTCAACCAAGGTTTTGAATGCTCCAAAAACAGTATAGACTTCTGACTTTCATTTCATAGGACAGATCCATGTAATGCAAGAAAAGTCATTAATAAAGGAAACATAATACTTAAAACCCTGATGAGACAAAACTAGAGATTGCCATATTTTAGAATGTATTAACTCAAGAGGGGAACAAGTACAATGTTCAACTTAATTGAAAGGAAGTCTATGAGACTTGGTTAAACGATAAGTCATACAATTATCATTGAAAACAGTAGAACATTCAAACAATAGTTTTTCTTTAAAATTGCGAAAGTATGAGCTCCATAATGCCCCAGACGACGATACCAGTGAGCTCCCAAAGAACTAAATGACAGGTTAGCTGGAACCACTGGGCTTTTAGCAAGAAGAGAAACCACATAGACATTTTCAACACTAGCACCGTGCAAATGGATGTCACCTGTGGTGTTGTGCTTAAAACAAATAGAATCATAATCCAAAATCACACAGCAGTTATTGTCATGACATAATTTTCTAACGAATAAAAGGTTAGGACTTAACTGGGGTATGTGAAGGACACGAGTAAGACACAATGGCTTGACAGAAGTAGACACAGTAATATGACCAACATGTTTAATAGGCAGCAAGGTTTTGTTCCCAACTTTAACAAGACTCGCTTTGAAGTAAACAAATTTAATAAGTAGCTTACCATCATCAAAAGTCATATGGGAAGTAGTACCAAAATTTGGGTACCAAATTTGTTCACCAACATCAATGGAATTGAAGGTAGTATCTACAAGAAGCACTGGTTGCTGGCGAGGTTGACAGTAGTTAGGACAGGTGTTAGCGAAGTGACCTGTGGCATGACCAATTTGGAAAATAACATTGGGGGAGAACCTAGTATCCCTTCTGACTGATTGGTGCCTGCACACATGCGATGAGTATCGAAGCGGTAGAAGTAGATGAAAGTGAAACATCATAACTACCATATATGATATCAGTGGGCATACTTCGAGGAGACGAATCATTCTGCCCAGAATTGTTGTTTTTATTGTTCCTATTACCACCTTTGTTGTTGGTCCTTTGTTATTCCAGTTGCGACACCCACCATTATTCTTACCTTTACCATTGCCATTGTTCTGATTGCGAGAACCGCCGCCTTCATTTGAACTACCATAACTGACAATGCTAATAAGAGCCTGATGTACAAGAGTTTGCAATTCGACTGAAACTTCGCTCGTTGCTCGTAGAAAATCATTTTAGAGTGCAGATCATCAAAGATGTGACTACCAAGAAGCGTGGAATAGGTATTGACAAAACTATGATAATCTGGCTGTAAACTAGAGGTACTAAACTAAATTAACCCAAGATCGAAGACTGGACTTTAAATGGTAGGAAGGGAGTCAATAAGGGTTTTAAAAATAATCCTCCATAAACTGATCAATTCATTTTGAGACATTTGTGAGCATACACTTAAAATCTAAAGCTTGAGCCAAACTAGCAGTATTGAAACAAGATGAAAGATGCTACAAGATTGGCAAAGCATGTGAAATATTGCATCCCTTACATAATGTCTCCTTTGAAATTGTAGCTAGGTGTGTTAAAAACTATCCGTAACCAAAAATTCGAACCACAAAACCGTGAACCGACCCAAAATTTTGGGCATTGAAATCAAAATATTTAAAATTGCAGGTTCTGATACCCAAAACAATAAATATTTTTTTGGTTTTTAGTTTGGATATTATTCGGATGTTTTATTATTTCGGGCACCCAAAAACCTGAATTTTTTCCTCAAAAACTTTTTTTTTAATTTTCTCTTCTAAAGACTTTGTAAGTTAAATATCCCTAAGCCCCAAGAAGACAAGTACTTTCACTTTGTTTCATTATTTTGTTTATCCGTTTAGGTCCTCTGGAGAACTTTGTGCATCTAGACAATGGGTTGGGCATGATATTAGTAAGCTTATGTCTTTTGGAGGTGTGAAGTCGTTGAAATGTGAATGGTAGGAAGGTACTTTATTATATTGTCACTTTGTGTGATAAGATCAAGTATTAGTTGGTTCAACACGGCAACGTTCTATAGCATAAATTGCAATAGTTATGAATACAAAAAAATTATTAGACAAATAGGAAAAAAATATTTTTAAAGAACTGGGTTATTGGGTAATCGAAAACCTAAACCGAAATATTTGGTTACCCGAATTTCGGGTACTTGAATATTTCGATTCGGATGCAGTTCACCATTATGCCAACCCAGACTGAAATCCCTTTTGGTTGGGGTACCCCAATCATAAATGTAGTAGTCCAACCCTGAACTCTATTTATTAATTTCATTTCATTAATTCATGTGATTAATTTCATTTCATTTCATTTACATCATTTCTTTTTTACTATTCCTATCTTTTTATTATTCCCATTTGGACATTTTTTAACGAGACTCTTATTTTGCAATTCGGGGTTTTATTCTAGTTAATTTTGGAAATTTTAGGCCTTGATATTTTACGAATTTAACGATTTCATTCTTTTCATGGCACTTTAATCACAATCATTTAATCTCGAACTTTGGGGGAAAAAAAATTATTCGCAAATGCACTCCGTTTCAGTCCTTTCTCTAAACCCAAGCTCGTTTAAGGCCGATTTTGATGCATCAAGACTTGACCTTTATTTGTTTAGCTAAACCCTCTTAATTAAGCCTTAATCTAAGCTTGACAATATTGAATTTCCTACCTTAATTTTCAGCCAAGTAATTTACATATAAAAGGGCAAAATTTTCATTTTAATTCATTCTCCACCAAGTGCTAGAGACTTTCTCTCTCTTCCCTCTTCTCCTTCTCTCTCTACACGGCTGGACAGCTGCAAAAACCACCATCTTAACCACCTTTAAACCACCAAAAATCCACAAATCATCCCCCACTCAGCACCCCCAAACACCTCTTTCACTTCCTCAAGCATCAAGGATCATTTTGACCTCTTTTGCTAGCACAAAGTGAGTGTTCTTTCACCTCTATGCTAATTTTGTTTTTGATCTTTGATCTTGTTGGTTTTTGTTCTTTATTTTGGTTGTTTTAATGATGGATTATGCTGTTTTTGTGGTATTAAGAATCACCTTGTTGAGGGTTTATGATGGAGTTGATTTTGGATGAAGTTAGGGTTAGGGTTTCATCTTTGGTATGCAAGCTTCTTGTTCAAGTGATATTTATGGCTTGCTTTCTCCTTGTTTTTGCTTATCTTTTAATGTGTTGAAGTTTATTATGGTTTTTATGATGTGTTGGAAAGATGAGATGGGATTCAAGTTGACCCAAAGTTAGGGTTTTATCCATGAATGCATGGTTTGGACCAAATTTGTGTTAAACTTGAGGTATGTGTTTATGTGCCTAGAAAGTAAGCCTTGTTGGATATATATATGAAGTGAATTTGAGTGTGGTGATCTTGTATGATGTTGGGATGTACCACAGTGTGCTTACATGCTCTTAATAAAGAGTTTAAGTTGAGGTTTGGTGTGAAAAGTGAGAGAACAACCTAAAACAGTGAGGCTGGAATTTTCAGTGAAACAGAACAAACTTTGGATCCAAACTAGTAATAATTCGCCCAACCATAAATTCTGATTTTTGGTGAGTAGATAGGTCTAGATGTTAGCTTCAAGAGGAATTTTGAATCGTATTAATCCGAGTTCTGTGGAGGACGTTATGGCCATTTTACTGAACCTAGGCAGAATGAATTTCTCAGCACTGAAATCTGACATGTCGGTGTTCTGACCCCATTTTATGGAACCTGTCGTAGTAATCTGGTTATCTGTTCTTCAGGAAAGTTTTAGAGGACCTCTTAAGCTTTATATATTGGGGTTTTGCGTCACAATTCGAGGTCGGGAGTTTAAGTTTTGCTTTATTCTTTCTATACCTCGTCATAAGCCCTTACCCCTTAAACTCTCCACCGTGCCTTAACCCTGCATTTTAACTTGAGCATCTTAGTTAAATCCATCAACTGGTTTGTACAAATCCTTTAAAGCCTATTTCCTTTTTATTTAAATGTATCCATTACAAAAATAAGTTATTTCTAACCTCATATGTCTATAATGATTTTTGAACAGAATCAAGGCTTAAACGCTCATTCTCCCCATTTTAGTGCATCTATTTATTCTGTGATCTAGCTTTTAAAAATCTCCAGTACGTTCATTGACTGTATCTTTAGAAATCAGCACGTATTTATCGAAATTGTAATATTTTGGTAAGTACATCAATGAATCAATTGAACAAGTGATTTATCACATAATTAGTAACTCCATCAGTTATCAGTTAGAGGGCATTACCCTTTAGTTACCCGCGCGACTTCAGGTCAGGTCTTCCGGTGGGCTTGGCAGGTGTACACCTATACATAGATCGTAACAGCTACTAAGGGGTGCACTAATAGATAATAATTGGCAATTTAGCTTTATATACATCTCATTCCCTGTTTTAAAATACAAATGAATTGCAAAGCGAATCCTCATAATTTCTTTCCCCATTGAATCTTTATCAGTACAGGGATGCATGTATTGAGCGTTGGCTCATAGTTCGAAATATTTTTATGTTTTGTTTTAGGAAAATGCTCAATAAACCGCTCTCAGGCGGGCAGGGAGGCTGAAGGTGATAAATAAATCATGATCGTTCATATGATTGGCGGATAGAAGTGCTAAGATGTTTTCATGCCTTTTTGTGGTGCATTTTGGTGTTCCAGCTGTATATTTGAACTGCAACATGTTTTGGGGTTACAACTATATATTTAAACTGAGTTATGTATGTTGTTATAACCTTGATGTAACCCGAAGAAGTTAGAATCATTCCTGTATGTAATTAAGTGGTTTGAATGGACGTGTTTGCCCTTTGAAGATAAACTTTGATTTTATGGCTAAATTTTCATATTCAAGCGAAGCCATGTCCTTGTGGACAGCGGTAATGCTCATTCATGGATTTCTTGGTGCTATGCTTAGGTAGGTAAATGCAGCTATGATTTATGTATTATTGGGGCGTTACAAATTTGGTATCAGAGCCAGGTTGAGATTTCTTGAGGAAAGTAGAGCTAGAAACTATAGGGTGAGAGTGGTTGTTAGGAGGGGCTAACGCATGTTGTTAGAGTGATATTAGGAGAATGCAAGTTGCTTTTATTTGCATGTTCCTTATTTATGGGTGGCTATGGTTATGTTTGCCTGTACCTTACATATGTGTTTTCTTTGTTAGATGGATCCCTATGGTGTGTACCTGTTGTCGGGTGGATCAAGGATAGCACACATTGCGTTGCTCCATATTAGTATGGAGGTACACGCGCAGGACCCTTACTCCGAGTTTCACAGTATTGCGTTCCATGTGCGGAGATTGTTGTGGTCCTTACCCCCGGTTGGCCCGTGGGTGGAATTCAGGCACCGTTATAATGACTTTATGATGACAGAGAACCCAGGCTTAGACGGGCCTAGGTTTCAGGCCCAGGGGGGCTTGGACGACTCTCGCTGCAGAGTTGTTGTTGAGAGAAGAGTTCGAACTGAGGGGACTTACCATGGAAACCCTTCAGCACGTTTTTCCCCTCCATCAGGTCCATCCTCCACCAGTAGCCCCAGCGCCAGCACAGGAGCCACCCATCCCACCGGAACCAGGCACCCCACTGATGCCTGAGAGCCCTGGGGAGGCCCACGAGGTGATAAACATCCCTGATACCCCGGACCTAGTGGTGATCAGTTCTAGTGAGGACCACCAGGAGGAGGAGGATGATCCTGAGGAGGATCAAGGCAATGAGGAGATGGGGATAGAGCAGCCAGGGGAGCAAGAGGAGGATGAGTTGATGGTAGAGGACGAACATGAGCCCCAAGTTCAACCAGAGGTTGGTGATGCCGAGTCGAAGGCATCCACGAGCAGTTTTGATTCAGGTGAAGAACCTGATGACAAGTCAGACCCAGATTACGATCCATCTAGGGATCGTTAGGTGGCTCTAAGGATCGGCGTGGTGGTTTTTTTTTTATTTTGAGCCCTGTATGTAGATATGGTATGGTGGGATTGGATGGTTATGTTTTGTGTGACATCTAACATTGTATATAGTTAGTCCAATCCTCTCTAACCATGGCGACATGATCCGCAACTCTTTTTGGTCACGTGACGGATCTAGTGTCTAGGGGCTATTTAGTGTTTAGTGTTTAGGAGTCAGATTTAGGCTTGCCTACTCAGTTAGGTGTTGTATGCCTTTGTTGTTTGTATATAAATCAGCAACTATGTATGTAAGTAAGCAGTTATGAAATGAAATGATGACGCCTTGAGTTATGCAATGTTCTTTGATCCATCTCCTATGTATTTATTGGGCATGTTTATCTTATATGTCTGGGGTCCCAGTGTCTGAATTGTTTTACTTACTGTCTGATCAGAATGTCTCAGACAATGCAAAACGACAATGAGGTGCATGTAGAGGGAAATTCGGAGCAAGGCCAGGGATCGGGTGGTCAAGCCTCGTGTCAGGGGCCACCACATGGTGACATGCCACCGTCGCTCTCGGTGTTAGCTAGCAACTTAGGCAACCCGAGTTACTGGCCAACCTTAGTTGTTGAATTAATGAAGCGGATTTCCCAGGTGCCTATTGAAACCCCTCCCAAGGAGGATAAATTGATAGATAGGGTAGCACGGCGCAACCCTAAAGTTTACAACGGGTCTTATGATCCCTTGGTATTAGAGGAATGGATAAGGGGAATGGAGAAAATTTTTACAGTAGTTGAGTTACCAGAGGAAAAGAAAATGAACATTGTGACATATTATTTGTCAGGTGAAGCTGACATTTGGTGGAATACAGTGAAGGATAAGCTCGAAGGGCCTGAATTCACCTGGAATAAATTCTTAGCAGAGTTGAGGGCGAAATTTTACCCAGTTGTAGTGCAAAGGCAAAAGGAGAAAGAATTTATGGAGTTAAAAATGAGCGGTAGCATGTCGGTGATGCAGTATGCTAGTAAGTTCACCGAACTATCTAGGTTTGTCCCTGAATTTATGTCGTCTGAAAGGTTGAAGATGAGAAGGTTTGAGGAAGGTTTGGCCTTCTATGTTCGAAATCAGTTAGCAGGACAACCAATGCTGACTTATCAAGAACTATATGAGAGAGTAGCAGAAGTGGAAAGAGTGAATACGGAGTTGAGGGCACTGAATCCAATCAACCACAAGAGAAAAGGGTTTGAGCGGGGGACTCCCAGTGAGAGTGTGAACTAGAACCAGCAGAACCAAAAGAAACCTACTCCTGTTCCCTCCAAGAGCCGTCCTGCAGGCTCGACAGCACCTTGTGCAAAATGTGGAAGAACAAATCACACCACTCCTGAATGCCGCGTTGGCACCAACAAATGCATGTGGTGTGGAAGTCCTGAACATCTTATCGCTGCATGCCCCCGACGACTAAAAGCTGTAGACAAGGGCGCAGCAAAGCCTTTGGCCCCGCTCCGCTAGGGACCTCCACCTACAAGGCCTACAGTTGCAGGAAGGGCATTTGTGATGAACAAAAAGGAAGCTGCTACCTCTGGTACGGTAGTCACTGGAACTCTCTTTTTAAATTCAAAGCCATTTTGCATATTATTTGATTCGGGTACCACTCATTCGTTTATATCTACCCAATCTGCTAAACAATTGGGCCTGGAGAGCAGGAGGATGACAACCAATTATTGAATCAAGCTACCCAATAATTCTGGGATTGAGTGCCCCCTCTCTTATGAACTTGTCCCCATCACCATTGGTGAAACCACCTTCCCTATGGACTTGATACAATTTGATTTGTCTGATTTTCATATCATTTTGGGAATGAATTGGTTGCATTCTTATGGAGCCCAAATCGATTGTGAAGATCTTAAGGTCATCCTGAAAGATGAAAAAGGGAAAAAAGTGTGTTTTTATGGGCAGAGAGATGCAAACTCTTGTCCTTTGATTTCTGCTATGAAAGCAAGTAAGTTGTTATATAAAGGATGTATTGGATACTGGTGTTATGCTATTAGTACCCAAACAAAAGAAAAGGAAGTAGAGAATATACCTGTGGTTTGTGAATTTGAAGATATTTTTCCGGAAGAATTACCAGAACTACCCCCGCAGAGGAAAATTGATTTTGGGATCGAGTTAATTCCTGGAGCCCAACCCATTTCTAAAGCACCATATCATATGGCCCCAACCGAGCTTAAGGAATTAAAGCTTCAACTAGATGAACTGTTACAAAAGGGCTTTATTAGGTCAAGTGTGTCACCATGGGGTGCTCCAGTGTTGTTTGTCAAGAAGAAGGACAGAACCTTGAGGCTATGTATTGATTATAGGGAATTGAACAAGATTACCATCAAGAACAAGTACCCTCGGCCACGAATAGATGATTTGTTTGATCAATTATGAGGGGCATGAGTATTCTCTAAGGTTGATTATTTGAGCCAAAAATGTGTTATTTTTAAGGTACTTTTTCACCAGTTTTATGCTCGTTTTAATAATATTTTTAGGGTTTTAATAGGAGATTATGTTATTTTGCAAATTTTGAATAAATACGAAAAAAGGGCTTAAAATGGCGGACAAGGTGAGAAAAATAGAGAAAATGTCGGAGTTTGAAGAACCGGGCCAAATTCTAAGAAAACCGGTTCAGATATTAGGAGAAATAGAAAAAAGAAACCAGACCGGTCCAGTTGAACCGGACCGGCCGGTTCGACAAACCGGTTCGTGTGAACCGGTTCCCACTTAAAAACCCCCCTCCCCTTCATTTTCTCTCTCCCCTTTTCAGTCCCCTGTTCTTTCTCTCTCCCCGACCCTCGACCCAGAAAACCCTAGAAACCTAGACCCCAAACATCATCGCCATTCTCACACCACCTCATCTCCTCTCTCTCTCTCTCTACCCCGTTCTCTCTCCTCCAGCACAACATCCCAGCCCACCGAATTCCTCAAAAACCCATCAACAATTTTGGCGCTGTTGCCGGGGAAGACGGTGAGATTTGATCATGTTTTTAGTTGCTTTCATATTTGTTTAGTTGTGTTGTTATTTTGTTTAGTTGTTATTTACTTAATGAGTTCTTGTTAGTCATTTCGTAACTTTCAGTTTCGAATCGATTTTCAATTTCTCATTTTGGTATCGTTTTTGTTTTTGAAAAAACCAAAAAAATCCAAAAACATTTGAAAAAGACCAAAATCAAAAACATTTGAAAAACCTCCAAAAATCCAAAAAAATGAAAAATGCTAAAAAATTCGAAAATATTAGAAAATTACAAAAACCACAAAAAAATTAGAAATTTCAAAAATCCAAAAAAAAGTGAAAAACCAAAAATCCAAAAAAATTGAAAAACTTTTAAAACTTTAAAAATTTCAAAATGTCAGTTTTCAGTTTCGCACAATATGAGCATGAACCTTTTTGGAGCTATTTATCGCGACTTACTGATTATCGTGCTCAATTGCCTCAAACCTTTCAGAAATGGAAAATTTGTGAGGTCATTATTTTGGGTCTAAATTCTGAATTTAAAGGTCATGTTGAGTCCATGTGCCCAGGGGGTTTGCTAGGATTGTTATCTAAAACTCAAGATGAAGTTTGGGATTTCTTTGAAAATTTAGGTTGTGAAACTTACGAGTTTGAACAAGCTAATCAGTTTTCTGGATACCCAACTTCTGATGAGTATGCTTTTTATGCTAATCCTTCCCCCCCCCCCAGATCATTTTCTAAACTCATATGACTCATCTTATTCTCCTATGCTGTGTGATTATTGTGAATCTCCTTCTCATGATGTTTCCACGTGTCCCTATCGTGCTACCTGTGCAAGACTTGAAAAGAAAATTGATGATATGACTGATCAAATGATCAAACTTGATGATATTACTGATCAATTTATAGAGACCATGAAATTGAGAATTGCTAAATATTCTCAATGTTTTAATCAAAATAGGGAGACTTCTAGTGAGATTGATTCTAGTTTAGGATTTCCTAAACCTGATATTGATCTCTGTGATGTTTTTGAACCTTCTTATTCTACTAGGCCTGATTTGAATGAAAACATGTGTTTGCCTAGTTTAGAACAAGAAAGTGACCTCCCTAAGTCTCTATCGTCAGATCTTGCACCCTGCACTAGCTCACTTGAAAATGTCACTAATGAACAATTTGATTCTGATAGTGAGTTAGAAATTAGCACCATACCTGCAGTAGAATTTCATGATTTGGGAGATTTAAAAGATGTTTCATAGGAGTTGCATGATGAGATACCTGAACTCACTATGTTTGACTTTGATGATAATATTCTACCTGTAGAGTATGAATCTTTTTCTGGTGAGTTGGTGAGTTTGGTATCCATGGAAGTTCGGATGATGGTTTTCATGCTGATTATGAGTCATTTTCTTTTAATTCCATCCAAACTGACTTCCTTTTTGAACCTAGCAAGTCTGAATCTGTTGAGTCTGAGATGATTACCACTGATGATTTCACTTTAGACCAGACTCATATGCATATTGAACTTAAAGGACTTGTGGATTTTGACCCCTTTGCTTGGCCTAAATTGCTCGTTCATGATAATCAAATTTCTAGGCCTATGACCTCACCACTGGCTATTTGTGAGTATATTCATTCCATTCCTGAGTGGGCCCAACTGTTTGATAAATTGAAACGGGCCCTTACCTGTGCTTTCCTGACTAGATGGATGTACTCAATCTGGTGCCAACTCCCTGCGTTTCATAGTCGTTATGCTATTGAGATTTAGGCTTCTGAATTTGATAAACTGTTGCGTGCTCTAATGTGTTTTGATTTGAATAGCACCTTTTCAGCTTAATATGGAGTGGCTGATGCTCCATACACTCTATAGTTTGGGTATAACCTGTATCCAACCTGGTATGATCGTTCCACTCTTCTTTTCTTTTCTTTTATTTCTTTCATTTCTTTTTGTATTTAGTTGTATATATTAGGATTTTCCTTTTTATTTCATTTTTGTTTATTTTATTTTATTTTCATTATTTTTGTTTATTTCATTTTTGTTTGTTTCATTTTACTTTCATTTTTATTTTCCTTTTTATTATTTTCATCTTATTTTCATTTTTGTTTCATTTTTTGTTTTTTTTTCTTTTCCTTTATTTTGTTTTAGATTTCTTTTTGTTTAGTTTGCAATTTAGTAGGTCTTTGATTTTTGTTTAGTTTTGCTTTTGTAAATATATGTGTGTGTTTGGTTTTGTTTTGATTTTTGTTCTAATTTTGATTTGTGTCTTCTTTTCTTTAGTTTTTAGGGTTGTGGTTTGTTTTTCACTTTTTGTGTGTTTCTTTGATTTTAGTCTTGCCTTTTCTTTTTCATTTTGGTTTTATTTTGTTTTTGGTTCTATGTTTTTGGATCGTGTTTTAGTTGTATATATTTTAGGTTTTACGGTTGTATAGTTATGGACTTGCTTTTTAGCGCCTTAATTCTTCCAATGAGGACATTGTGAAGTTTTGGTGTGGGAGTGAGGTGCCTTTTTTTCAAAATTTTTGATATTTTTGTTGTTTTCGGGGACGTTTGTATTTTTTCTGATTAGTTTGAATCCCCTATGCTTTAGTTGTTAGTTTGTATATAAATAGGATGTGCATGATAAGTCTCCAACTTCGAATGTGATATTCTAAGCCCTGATTCTAACTTCACTTGTTCATTATGGGTTGTGTAATCCAGTCCTTGTTATCCTTTCATCATTGTCTTTAGGTCTTAGGTTTCCATGAATGATTCTCCCACTAGCTATGGCATGATTACTTTGGAAAAAAATAAAAAATTAAAAATTAAAAAAATTAAAAAAAATTGGAATGACAAGTATCCCTTTGAGGCATGCGCCACTGTTACCCTTTGAGGCACTTGCTACTGGGTGTTACCCTTTGAGGCAATATTGCTACTGGGAAAACTTGCTTCCAAAGTCAGTATAAGAATAATGTAGTTATGTCAACTAAGTTGGATTGAGTCTGTTCTGGTAAATCTGAGTCCTGGGGATGAGGATTCACTTGCACACAAACACCGGAATGGATTCAAAATCTGGATGTTCAATGGGGTGAAAATTAGAGTTTTGATGTCATTTAGAGGTAAAGGGCTTTGAAGTACATTTTGTGTATATACAGGTTAATAACTGAGTATATGGGTAATTTAGCTTATTAGGATTTGTGCATATGTTTCCCGAGTTTTGTACATACCAGTTTTGAGAAAACCCAAAAAGATTTTCTTTTATTTTTGGAATAATTTTGTGGGTATTTTCTTGGAAACCCTCACGAGACCTCACTCGTCCACTTGGGAGTCCAAGGGGTTTAAAGGGCTTGTTACATACGCTAAATGCAATCGTGATTCCTACGACAGTGAGTTAGGATTTTCTTTTCTTATTTTTCATTTTCTTTTAGTTAGCTTAGTTTATTTTACTCGAGGACGAGCAAAATCTTGGTGTTGGAGTATTTATTTGAGCCAAAAATGTGTTATTTTTAAGGTACTTTTTCACCAGTTTTATGCTCGTTTTAATAATATTTTTAGGGTTTTAATAGGAGATTATGTTATTTTGCAGATTTTGAATAAATACGAAAAAAGGGCTTAAAATGGCGGACAAGGTGAGAAAAATAGAGAAAATGTCGGAGTTTGAAGAACCGGGCCAAATTCTAAGAAAACCGGTTCAGATATGAGGAAAAATAGAAAAAAGAAACCAGACCGGTCCAGTTGAACCGGACCAGCCGGTTCGACAAACCGGTTCGCGTGAACCGGTTCCCACTTAAAAACCCCCCTCCCCTTCATTTTCTCTCTCCCCTTTTCAGTCCCCTGTTCTTTCTCTCTCCCCGACCCTCGACCCAGAAAACTCTAGAAACCCAGACCCCAAACATCATCGCCATTCTCACACCACCTCATCTCCTCTCTCTCTCTCTACCCCGTTCTCTCTCCTCCAGCACAACATCCCAGCCCACCAAATTCCTCAAAAACCCCTCAACATTGATTTGAGGTCAGGGTACCATCAACTTAGGATTAAACCTAATGACATTCCTAAGACAGCATTTAGAACCAGGTATGGTCACTATGAGTTCACAGTGATGCCTTTTGGTCTCACTAATGCTCCTGCAACCTTCATGGACCTTATGAATAGGGTTTTCAAACCTTATTTAGACAAGTTTGTAGTAGTGTTCATAGATGACATCCTTATCTATTCTAAGGATAAGGAGGGGCATGCTGACCACTTGCGAACAGTACTGCAAACCTTGAGGGAACATCAACTCTATGGCAAATTAAAGAAATGTGAATTTTGGCTGGAGGAAGTGGTATTTTTGGGACATGTGATTACCAAGGAAGGAATTAAAGTTGACCCCCAAAAGGTGAAAGCAATCATAGAATGGCCAAGGCCTACCAATGTCACTGAAATTAGAAGTTTTCTGGGTTTAGCAGGTTATTACCGAAGGTTCGTACAGGACTTTTCGAAAATCGCTTCACCACTGACCAATTTATTGAAGAAGGTGAATAAGTTTGAGTGGACTGAAAGATATGAGAAAGCTTTCCAAGAGCTAAGGCAGCAACTAACGACCGCCCCAATTCTCACGTTACCAATGGAAGGGAAGGAGTATACCGTTCATAGTGACGCATCGAAGAACGGTCTAGGGTGCGTGTTGATGCAGGATGACAAAGTGGTAGCTTATGCCTCTCGACAACTCAAGCCATATGAGAAAAAGTACCCTACCCATGACCTGGAGTTAGCAGCTGCGGTCTTTGATTTGAAAATTTGGAGGCATTATTTATATGGGGTCCCATGCAAGATCTATACTGATCATCAAAGTTTAAAGTATATTTTCATCCAAAAGGAGCTCAATTTGAGGCAATGGCGTTGGCTTGAGTTGCTTAAAGACTATGATCTGCAGATTCAATATCATCCAGGCAAAGCAAATGTGGTGGCAGATGCCCTGAGTAGGAAGTCGCAACATGGCTCAAACACTGTGGTGATTACTCAATTAAACCTCTTGAGAGAATTGGAGGACTTTGGGATTCAATTAGTATCTCATGGGCAAACGAATGCTCAACTATCAGCACTTATTGTTCAGTCTTCCCTAGTGGAAGAAATCCGACTGAATCAAGAAAGTGATCCTGAACTCCAAAGTATAAAGCAAAATCTAGAAAAAGGTAAGTCTCCGGGTTTTGTAATACACGAGGATGGGACTTTATGGTTCTAGAATCGCCTATGTGTGCCCAAAAATCGGGAAGTAAGAAAACAAATCTTGGAAGAGGCTCACAATACTCGGTATTCAGTGCATCCAGGAGGTACAAAGATTTACAGAGATTTAAGACAATATTTTTGGTGGAATAATATGATGAAAGATGTTGCAGAATATGTGAACAAGTGTTTAATCTACCAGAAAGTTAAAGCAGAGCATCAACGCCCTGTGGGTGAACTACGACCCTTAGAAATTCCCACTTGGAAGTGGGATTCAATCTCAATGGACTTTGTTATGGGTTTACCCCTTTCTGCCTCGAAGAAGAATGCTATCTGGGTCATAGTTGATCGACTCACGAAGTCGACTCATTTCCTACCAATTAAGGATACTTGGGGAATAGAAAGACTAGCCCAACTGTATGTGAAGGAGATAGTCCGTCCACATGGGATCCCTTCAGACATAGTCTCAGATAGGGATCAACGATTCCAAGCGCGCTTCTGGCAAGCACTTCAAAAGGCCTTTGGAACCAAACTTAACTTCAGTAGCTCCTACCACCCAGAGACAGATAGACAAACTGAAAGGGTGAATCAAATTTTGGAGGACATGCTGAGAGCTTGTGCATTGGAGTTCCAAGGAAATTGGGAAGATGATTTACCTTTGGTGGAATTCTCTTATAACAACAGTTATCAATCCACTATCAAAATGGCCCCATTTGAAGCTCTGTACGGGAGAAAATGTAGAACCCCGTTGTGCTGGAGTGATATGGATGAAGCACTGATTATAGGTCCTGAAATGATTCAAGAGACCACTGAGACAATAAGAAAGATTCAGAAGCATATCAGGGTTGCCCAAAGTCGATAGAAAAGTTATGCAGACAAAAGAAGAAGGCCTTTAGAGTTTCAAGTAGGTGATAAAGTGTTTTTGAAAGTTTCACCAACTAGAGGCGTCAAAAGGTTCGGAGTACGGGGTAAATTGAGTCCAAGGTATATTAGACCATATGAAATCATTGAAAAATTGAATCCCGTCGCTTATCGTCTAGAGTTGCCTGCCGAACTTGAGCACGTGCACAACGTGTTTCATATCTCTCAGCTTCGAAAATACATGCCAGATCCCGACCATATAATTGTATCTGAACCAATCGATATTGCTAACGATCTAGTATATGAAGAGCGTCCTGTCCAAAGACTATATCGCAGAACTAAACAGTTGCGTAACAAGCAAATACCATTGGCCAAAGTACTCTGGACAAACCATACCTCCCAGGAGGCTACCTGGGGGACCGAAGAGGCTATGAAATCTGCATATCCACACTTATTTAAGGTAATCTTTCATGATATGGTGAAGTTCATTAGTTTCGAGGACGAAACCTTTTAAGGGGGGAGACTGTAGTAGTCTAACCCTGAACTCTGTTTATTAATTTCATTTCATTAATCCATGTGATTAATTTCATTTCATTTACATCATTTCTTTTTTACTATTCCTATCTTTTTATTATTCCCATTTGGACATTTTTTAACGAGACTCTTATTTTGCAATTCGAGGTTTTATTCTACTTAATTTTGGAAATTTTAGGCCTTGATATTTTACGAATTTAACGATTTCATTCTTTTCATGGCACTTTAATCACAATCATTTAATCTCGAACTTTGGGGAAAAAAAATTATTCGCAAATGCACTCCGTTTCAGTCCTTTCTCTAAACCCGAGCTCGTTTACGGCCGATTCCGATGCATCAAGACTTGACCTTTATTTGTTTAGCTAAACCCTCTTAATTAAGCCTTAATCTAAGCTTGACAATATTGAATTTCCTACCTTAATTTTCAGCCAAGTAAGTTACATATAAAAGGGCAAAATTTTCATTTTAATTCATTCTCCACCAAGTGCTAGAGACTTTCTCTCTCTTCCCTCTTCTCCTTCTCTCTCTACACGGCTGGACAGCTGCAAAAACCACCATCTTAACCACCTTTCAACCACCAAAAATCCACAAATCATCCCCCACTCACCACCCCCAAACACCTCTTTCACTTCCTCAAGCATCAAGGATCATTTTGACCTCTTTTGCTAGCACAAAGTGAGTGTTCTTTCACCTCTATGCTAATTTTGTTTTTGATCTTTGATCTTGTTGGTTTTTGCTCTTTATTTTGGTTGTTTTAATGATGGATTATGCTATTTTTGTGGTATTAAGAATCACCTTGTTGAGGGTTTATGATGGAGTTGATTTTGGATGAAGTTAGGGTTAGGGTTTCATCTTTGGTATGCAAGCTTCTTGTTCAAGTGATATTTATGACTTGTTTTCTCCTTGTTTTTGCTTATGTTTTAATGTATTGAAGTTTATTATAGATTTTATGATGTGTTGGAAAGATTATAAGGGGTTCAAGTTGACCCAAAGTTAGGGTTTTATCCATGAATGTATGGTTTGGACCAAATTTGTGTTAAACTTGAGGTATGTGTTTATGTGCCTAGAAAGTAAGCCTTGTTGGATATATATATGAAGTGAATTTGAGTGTGGTGATCTTGTATGATGTTTGGATGTACCATAGTGTGCTTACATGCTCTTAAGAAAGAGTTTAAGTTGAGGTTTGGTGTGAAAAGTGAGAGAACAACCTAAAACAGTGAGGCTGGAATTTTCAGTGAAACAGAACGAACTTTGGATCAAAACTGATAATAATCCGCCCAACCAAAAATTCTGATTTTTGGTAAGTAGATATGTCTGGATGTTAGTTTTAAGAGGAATTTTGAATCGTATTAATCCGAGTTCTGTGGAGGAAGTTATGGCCATTTTACTGAACCTGGGCAGAATGAATTTTTCAGCACTGAAATCTGACATGTTGGTGTTTTGACCCCATTTTGTGGAACCTGTCGTAGTAATCTGGTTATGTGTCCTTCAAGAAAGTTTTATAGGACCTCCTAAGCTTTATATATTGGGGTTTTGCGTCTCAATTCGAGGTCGGGAGTTTAAGTTTTGCTTTATCCTTTCTATACCTCGTCATAAGCCCTTACCCCTTGAACTCTCCACCGTGCCTTAACCCCGTATTTTAACTTCGGCATCTTAGTTTAACCCATCAACTGGTTTGTACAAATCCTTTAAAGCCTATTTCCTTTTTATTTAATTGTATCCATTATAAAAATAAGTTCTTTCTAACCTCATATGTCTATAATGATTTTTGAACAGAATCAAGGCCTAAACGCTCATTCTCTCCATTTTAGTGCATCTATTTATTCTGTGATCTAGCTTTTAAAAATCCCAGGTACGTTCATTGACTGTATCTTTAGAAATCAGCACGTATTTATCAAAATTATAATGTTTTGGTAAGTACATCAATGAATCAATTGAAGAAGTGATTTATCACATAATTAGTGACCCCATCAGTTATGAATTACAGGGCATTGCCCTTCAGTTACCCGCGCTACTTCAGGTCAGGTCTTCCGGTCGGCTCGGCAGGTGTACACCTATACATAGATCGTAACAGTTACTAAGGGGTGCACTAACAGATAATAATTGGCAATTTAGCTTTATATACATCTCATTCCCTGTTTTAAAACACAAATGAATTGCAAAGCGGGCCCTCGTAATTTCTTTCCCAATTGAATCTTTATCAGTACAGGGATGCATGTACTGAGCTTTGGCTCATAGTTCGAAATGTTTTTATGTTTTGTTTTAGGAAAATGCTCAGTAAACCGCTCTCAGGCGGGCAGGGAGGCTGAAGGTGATAAATAAATCAAGACCGTCCATATGATTCGCAGATAGAAGTGCTAAGATGTTTTCATGCCTTTTTGTGGTGCATTTTGGTGTTCCAGCTGTATATTTGAACTGCAACATGTTTTGGGGTTACAACTGTATATTTAAACTGAGTTATGTATGTTGTTATAACCTTGATGTAACCCGGAGAAGTTAGAATTATTCCTGTATGTAATTAAGTGGTTTGAATGGACGTGTTTGACCTTTGAAGATAAACTTTGATTTTATGGCTAAATTTTCATATTCAAGAGAAGCCTTGTCCTTGCGGACGGCGGTAACGTCCATTCATGGATTTCTTGGTGCTATGCTTAGGTAGATAAATGCAGCTATGATTTATGTATTATTGGAGCGTTACAATAAACACCCCTAATCCTAGCAAAGATTTATGCTCGAATTTGCTGATCGACCCAAAGCTAGTAAGAATATATAGGATTAGGTTGACTAACGTCGGGAGCAACTAATATAGTGGATGGCGGTTGAATAACAATGCCATCAAGGATGACAAAGGAGGTGAATTGCACTAAACTAAAAGTTTAAGCTGATTGTTGAAGCTTTATGCTCTAACACTCCCCCTCACGCGATTGCCCTTTGGCTTACAGTGTGGATGATGCAAACGTTCTCCCTACCTTGCGCAATAAATCAATATGGGGGCTGCTGAGATTCGAAACTGAGACCTCTTACTCAAAAACGCTCTAATACCATGTTCAAGAACCATCTCAACCAAAAAGGCCAAAGGCATCCACGCTTCAAGCCCAAATGCATTCGTGTGAGGAGGCGTGTTAAAGCATAAACCTATTCCTGGGCCTTTCACCATCAGCTTAAGTTTTTGGTTGAGTTGGTTCTTGAACCTTTAGGCTCAATTGATGAAACTTTTGATAGTTCGAATGATGTATATTTCCTACTATATGATGGATCGTTTCAAGATGTATACATATTATTGTACTGACGTATGTACAGTAGAATTACTGGTTGAAAATTGAACAATTTCTATCTATTGAAAATGATAGCTTCTTGCTCATATTTAACACTTTGTCCAATCAATTCAAGTTCATCATTCTCAATATATTCTTGTTCGATGGGTTCTTTGTGCTGAGGAACTGCAATTTTAGGTTGTCAACAATGTCATAAATTATTATATTCATCAATGTACTTCGGGAATTGATAGTAACTAAAACAGAAAAATTGCTAAAGGAAGCACAAAAGGTTCACCACAATAGAGAAAAGATTCACTGCAATTGGAAAAAGGTTCATTGCAACCGGGAAAAAATTCATTGGAGCAAAATTATCATGTGAAATCACCAAGAATCCACCATCACCAAATAGGAATCAGTACCAGCATCCACATTTTCATTTGAAAAGTACACTAACTAGATGCCATTGCACTGAATTTTTGTAATATAAATCATACATACCTATAGCTTCTTGTAGTAATAATGCATGAAGAACATATTCTTGTTCGTTTGGTTCTTGATACTGGGGACCTTCAATATAATAATAATGTCAGTAATTATTATAATCATTAGCTTATAGTTATTTTATGAATAAGATAGTTTGATATTGTTATTAGTTAATAATTTTTTGTGAATCTTTTGGACAATGCCATGAATCTTTTATACACTGTAGTAAACCTTTTGACTAAACTAATGTACCCTCTTCATCAGCTTATGATGTTGCAACCGTTTTCTTGGGGAATTTTATCAAACATGTTATGTGCAAGAATTTTGCAATTTAAAATTTGCACTTGATATATATACTTTGCTCTGAATTTTGACATATAATCTCTTCTTTGAGGAATTTTATCAATCATACATACCTTTAGCATAAACATCTAGCAATTGTAATCTTCAATGAGCAATTTTTCTACTTCAACCACTATCTGTTCCTCAAAATCCATTGTTTTAAGAATTTATAAAATTATTTGCAGCTGTTTATTACATATTTACATTTAAAAGAATTCTTGGCAATGTTTATGCCAGTCTGAATTAGCATAGTGGGCTGCCCAAATTAAATAAGATAGGTTTAATATTAATCTAGGGTCGACAGGGCCGGGGGAATTTGGTGCGTGCTTTCTTACTGGGCTTGGAAAAATGCAATAGTTGCTTAGCCGAATTACAGAATGCCTTTATATAGTTGTATAACTTCACATGGAACGTAGATACTAGATATTATATACCTTAGAATTATAGAGGGGGCAGGGGGGGAGGGGGGACTGAGAGAGTACCAGCATCAACACAAAGCATCACGCAAATGGGAGAGCTGGGTAAGTGACTATTTTCCTCTAAGTTTTCCTTAGGCTTGTGAAAAGAAAGTTGTACCTCTCAAATTTAGTCATTTTTCCACTTAGCTTTCCAGCCCATTTGTTTTCTTTACATCTTTCTTCTAATCAAACTTTTGGAAAAAAGAAACATCATTTCTCAATTTTTTTTTCTTCCCTCCTTATTTTAAGTTCCAAACATAGCCTAATTGTTTTGCGATATTAACAGTCAAAAAACCACTTTTAGGTTGCCTCATTCTCGTCCTGTACAAGTTACATTTACATAGTCATAAGCCTGAAAAGAATTCTACAAGATCTCAGAAAAATGTCCATGAGATGCTTTTTCTCCTTAAATTTTACAGAAAGATGCCAATGCTCCCCGGAAATCAGGGACCAATACAGAGTATCGATGACTAGCACATCAAAAGAAGGGCTTCTCGGGTTCGACCTAGTAAAGACAACACCGTTGCAGCAATATGATGACCAGTTAGGCCTGCACGAGTTAGCTGCTCAGTTGGAGATGCATGCTCAATATAAGAATCCGGTAAAACAATTGGCCGCCACTGAAATAGGAGGGAGAAATGAGTCACACAGAACTGAAATCAGAGCACGATTTACTTGCTCGAGCAGAATATATACCACAGGAAAGCTCACTTGGACAAATGACAGAGAGAAGGGAACAGAACAATAAAGAATGTGTTCATCATTATACTCTTTTCTTCTTCTCACTTCATCTCTTAGGGCACGGCAAAGCAAAGAAGGTGTTAGAGCACACATACAATAGCGAGCCAAAATTTTGGCTCATAAGTGGAGGTCTACTCCCTCCACATCATCCCATGAGTCTATTTTTTGGCTCTTAATTTCAACCTCCATAATGCAAGACTCACCACTTTGGCTCATGACATAAAACAAAGTCCATAAATTCACTTTACTGTACACAACTTCCATTTTTAAGGTAAAAAAAAAGGAACCAATTAGAACTAAAAGAAACCAAAAAAATAAAAAAAAAAGCAAAGGAAAAAGTGTGCAAGCCAGCTCGTCCCTTGCAGGAAGTCTCGCAAGCCATGCAATTTCTTCACGATTTCACGCTTTACTAGCTGCTCAACTCAAATTTCAAGGCGAGCGAGGCTGATTTCTGAACCCATTGTACGTGCTTTTATAGGGCAATAGTTCTCCAATTATTCAACACTCCGCAAAAATAGAGACGGGAGGGCAGACTGTGAGTGTGTTTTCGTTTTTTTTTTTTTTTTTTGGAGGGTGGTTACCAATTATGAGATTCGGTTTTTTTTTTAATATGTGGGGGGAGGCGGGGAGGTTACCAATTATGAGACTCAAATAGTTTGGACATAAACGTAGAATGCTATCACACAATTCTAGCCTGACTAAGCTATAAAATGCTAAATGCTAGAAGTGATGGATCATTGGGGCTATTAATGTTCCCGTGACTCCATTAACTCTTAAATGGCATGGCCTCAAGGGCTACTTGCCTACTTCTCTTAGACCTAGGTATCTTTGTCGGGACTTTTGCACGGTCTGCTCAACCTTCCCCCATGTCTCACAACATTCTTGTGCCAGACAGTCTCAGATGAGACAATTATGCAGAGCATTTTAACTAAGCAAAATGGCTTTGCTCAGAAAGGAAACAAAGTCGAATTTTCACTGTTCATAAATAAGTGAATACCACATTTTCTTTCTTTTTTTTTGGTAGGGGGCGGGGGCCATATCAAAGTAATTGTACAGCAAATTCATTTTCAAGAATACTTTCCAGGAAAAAGATTTCCCGGAAGAATAGGTACAGTTTTCTGCCAAGACTCGCAGAAGGCATAGTGAAGGATTACCTTAACTCTTCCGTCCAGTTTCCCATCAAGGGCAATGAATTGAGCCACATGGGATCCAAATCCCCCAATAGATCCTTCCTCGACAGTAATCAGATAACCATGGTTTCCACAAAGTTCTCTCAGAAGTCCAATGTCAAGGGGCTTGCAGAACCTTGCATCAGCAACGGTTACTTCTAATCCAAGTTTCGAAAGGAGTGACTGAGCTGCGAGGCAGTTCTGAACCATTGCTCCATATCCTAGCAAAGCAACATCTTTACCTTCAACCAGAACTTTTCCTTTACCAATCTGTTTAACACAAAATAGTCTACCAAGTGAGCAAAAGGTTCCACGGAATTTAGACGCCATCAAGATCAAACAGAAACACAACTCAGGTCAGAAACTCGAATTACTTTCTTTACAAAGGCATGCAGGTACTTGGCAATAATACACTTGGTGTCATTAAGGTCAAGTTAATATCAGATCTGGTCAAAATGGTCGATAGGGTACTCCAGTTCAGGAAAGTTGATACAAGGTTCTGATCACATTTTAGTTTATTGTCAAATTGTCCACGTTTGTCCAGAAAATGTGATCATATGAAGATTTTGGGCCCTTTGATTGGAGTCAAGTGACTTAAGTCAACTAGGCTTCAATTTGAAATAAGGTTCAGGTTGGACAATTCCGCATTGGTTATCTTTGCTACAACAGGCTTCAGCCATGGGCAGGGAGTGTTGCCAATAAGAGTGAATCTTTTGTGAAAATTAGAAGATTACAATTGCATTGTTTCTTGGACAAGTTTTTCAATATAAGCCATGTCTATTATTATTGTTGCTTGCAGACAACCTTTTGAGCGTAGGGCAGAACCATAACCGACGTGTCAAGAACAGTGCCACAACAAGACCACTCGTAACAGTTTCACCAATGAACAGTGTGTTGTAACTGGCTGGTACAGACTGTACATACCATTCTAGTTGGAAACCAATTTTCAGATCACTGTCTCAGTCTGTGCTAGTCAATAGGAGTCAGGGCTAGCGAATACCAAACCCCTTTGAGTAAAAAGCCAGCTGGTACAGCATCAAAAATATTTTGTATTTTCTTTCTATGACAACATCATCTCCTGGTGTGAGTCCTGCTTTCGCGGGGTTTCGGGAGATCCAGATGTAGGCAACCTTACCTCGCCCGTAAAAAGGCTGATTCTAAGAGTTCGTATTCTCTTTCTAGAAGTCATTTTATTTTTACTGAAAATTTAATAACTACAAGTTTTATTAGGATAAGAGGTTAAGAGGATGCAGGCCAAGAGATACAACATAGATGCACAGGTTGATATTGATTTGATTTCACTTTTAGGTGGCTTTGATGCAATTACTACAATATCGGAAGAAGATTCGAATGGCATTCTACATACTATTATGCAAACCTATGTTGATGTTTAAAGAAAATTCCCAATAAGCTTTTACCACATTTACTACAGAGTAGGCAGTCAACACATTTCATTTTTGGGGTCTACCAGGGGCTCGTACTTTACAGAAATGAAGTACCTCAATAGGCACTGTACAATCCATGGAGTTGTTTAAGGGAACGACAGAGCCACTAGGATACCGGAAGCACACAGGACGATCATCTATTTGTGCTGCTGTGACCACCATGCGAGCAAGCTCAAACTCATCAGATGGTGCCATCACAATCATGTTGGGCAAGCACGACATGAAAGTTATGTCAAATGGTCCAGAGCACACTGGTCCATCTGCCCCTACCAATCCTGCATTTGTTATGGCAAAACGCACAGGTGCCTTCTGTTGATCAACATCATGAACAATCTGCAACCACAAAAAAAGGGCTGCAATATCAAGTTTTGCTTGTTCATTTGCATGTACATGAAATTACTATTTCAGCATTACTCTAGTAACCATCAAGAAAGCAACGGCAATATGAAGTGTGCATTTAAGTAGCTGCCTCCAAGAATTTCGTAAAGCTGGTGCGTCACTATGAAGCACCCATCCCCTAAAATAAATTTTAAAAAAAAGAAAAGATAGGCCAGCTCTTTGAACAACTATTATGTCTTATCACCAAGTCAATAAAAACGGGAAGACAAGAAAGAATATGTAGGGCAAGTGAGGGGAAAACCACATGGTAGTGAACACTTCCTCCAAACCCAAAAAAAGGAGAGGGAGTATAAGATAGCAAATGAGGGAAACAGAAGGCCCCTTACTGTGCATATTCATAACACTTAAATACGATGACAAAGGTGACATTGAATAGGTAAAACATGTGTATGTATGTACAAATCAATACAAGGGCCAAATGAACCTAATCCTAAGAATTTCTTGTGCGTGAGACACAAACTTGTAAAAAAGATTTTTCAGAGACGATTAGGCAGAAGACGACAATTGATGAAAAAATAATAATAATAATAATAGCATGTTCATAGAATTATCAAACTAAAGAAGTCGGAGGAACAAGTTGAGAGATTATCTAATACTCCTCGACATTGCTTAAATAAGGAAAAAAAAAATTGTGCAGATAAGGATGATTTGCAAAAAGCCAATATACAGCAGTGATATAGTCATGCAAAATAGCTCCCTTGAAGGCCTTAAATCTCATACTTGCCTTTTTCTCCCAAAGTGAAGATAGCGAAGTTTTCTAATTTTCTCCTCTCTCTGACACCCCCCCCCCCCTTCTTTCTCTATTGAGGAACAAAAACTGTTACAACAACCACCAATAATCAGCTAGTTTTCTAGATTGCAAAATTATTACTTTTTGGGATGTACATTTCACAATGCAGTAATAATTCCAATTTTGAGTTCCATCTAGCGGCTCATTTTATCAAGGCAATTCATCTCACTGTGGTGCATATAAGCGACATATTTTGATGTATTGAAACGCATGACATAGAGTGCTATGAGGGTTCATGGCAGAGGCAAGAGTTTTTTTGGGGGGAAGGGGGTTGGTGAAAAGAGGGCAAGAAAGAATACCTGATCATAAGCTCGCTGTAAAAAGGCAGAAGGAATTATACAAAATGGTTTCAGTCCACCACAGGCTAAACCGGCGGAAAATGTCACTGCATGTTGCTCAGCCATTCCAACGTCAAAAAACCTATCTGGAAAATTTTCCTGGAACAACTTAATAGCCGGCTCCATTCTCATTCCTGCATGAACTGCCACAATATCCATATCCTTCTGTACCTCAATAGATAAAGCCTCCATCAAGTAATCACTATACGTCCGCGTGCCAATACTAGGTAGCAATGGTGCAGCTGGACCCGAGCCTGTGTAAAAAACAATGGCATCAGCTGCTAAGGCAACTAAACTCAATTCCAGACAGCAATATAAAGCTTATCTATTATGACTATCACTGGATGAAACACAACTGACGCTAATTTACCATGGGGAAGATAGTTTTCTGCATTAAGATGGCAGGCTAGTCCATACTGTTCACATTATTTACCCATAAAGAAAGAAGCAAGACTCATTAAACTGTGTATTTAGCATCTGTTGGCCATCAAATATCTAACAGTCTAACTCTGGAGTATGCGTGACTAAGACAATCCGAGGACCGAAATGGAGGCCAGACGTGCATCAGTAGGAAATATAAGCTACTAAAAATTTAAAAGGTCTCATAATATCAAGCATTTGCATGCTGGCAACTTGCACTTGAAACTTAGAAACATGAAACATAAACTTTTTTCTCATACACGAGATACATCCGTACAGAAATACAAGTTGATACCAGTGCTGCCATTTCAGTTCGACCAAGCAATACTTTGTCAGAGGTAGCATGAGCAAAACAGTGCAACCAGATACAAAGGCACATTGAGATAAAACTTAAACCAGTAGAAAATATGCCTGGCCATATCCATCATATCCTTGCAAAAGTGACAGCTCAAAACTGGCATTGTGTTTTGTCAAAAGTGAATAACGTACCTCTACCAACAATTTCCATGGTCCCATTCATTTCCTTAGCTTCTTCAATATTTTCATTTGTCAAGACATGAATTAACACAGGACCCATAGAATCCAAAGATGCTACTTCTTGTAGAACACAGATCAGGTCTTGAATGTTGTGTCCATCCACAGGACCGATGTAGTATAGTCCTAGCTCTTCAAAGAGGGTTGATCCTGCAGGGCCCAGCATACCACGTGCATATTCGTCAACTTTGGCGGCCCATTCATACATGCCCTTACCAATTCTCTTAGTAAGACCCTGAAAGGGGAAAAAAAGGAGTAATTCGCTAATGCAGCCATGCAACCATTTGATATAAATGATTAACTTTGAACCCCAAAGTTTGTTCCACACAAGAAATGCTAAAGTCATTTTCTCCTCCAAAAAGATTATAGTCTGATTTTGCCAATATATGTCTACCTTAGCAACTTCTCTGAGTTTTCGAAAAGTTTTACTAGACTGAAGCTTGCTCCATGTACTAGAAAGTGCATTAATCGGTGTTCTGGAGTCCTCATCAGGCTTAGGATGCAAAGAATGGCGACTATCATTCAAGATCACCATCAAGTTGGAGTCCAAACAACCAGCATTACTCATCGCCTCATAGACCTGACCAGCAGTGGTTGTTTCATTGCTAATAACTGAAACTACACGTTCCCGTTTTCCTTTGATATCCCTTGCAACTGCCAAACCTAAAATCACAATTCAAAACAACATCAATATGAGATAAGATTATGTTTTCTATACAGAGAATAGAAAACAAATGGAGAGTCACCAAGTCCAGCAGAGATACTGTTGCATCCATGAGCAGCACCAAATGGATCAAATTCACTCTCAAAGCGGCTCGTATAGCCAGAAAGGCCATTCTGCTGCTTAAGAGTGCCCATTAGAGACCTCCTTCCTGTAAGTAACTTATGAGCATACGTCTGTTTTCAGGACAAACAGATATTAGTTCCAGCAGAAGCAGTGCTTTGAGCTTTCTTGATATCAATGCCCTCTTCACAAATCACAACAAAGAGACCCAACAGAAGAATCAGGTGAGAAAGAAATAGCTAATGATGGAGAAGGTTAATGATCTCACTTGGTCCCCTTTATCCCACAGTATCTTGTCCACTGGTGCATGAAAAACATAGTGAATTGCAACAGTCAGCTCCACCACTGACAGACTGGCTCTCAGAGTTTTTTGTCCTTTTGATACCATGAGAGACAACTCTGCACGGATTTCATTGGCTAATTGACTCAGCTCCTGTGGACCAGAATTTCAGTTTGTTGAGACGTGGAACTCGGGGTTTCTTCCTTTAGTTATAACTATGGATCAAAGGCAAATGTCATTAGAAGCATAGAACAGAAAAAGGTACCATGACTTTCAACCTTAGGCGACAAGTTCTTCATGTTCATGGGATTCTCAACCATATCGAGTATAGGAGTGGATATTTCTTCCCAGAAGAAATCACTGTTATTAGATAGACCTCTAATTCTACCAACACATCCCTGCAATCAAGAAAAACGGCATGTGAAATTCCTAGCTCTGAAACTAATTTACATAACAAGGACATGGTACGTAATATGTCAAATTTCGGTGAAAATTTCGTATAATTCACACAGCTACACAGAAAATTGAGGCCAGAAAACATGGTACCTTGGACTTAAGATTGCAAGTAGCAGATGGGCACATATTGATTCTGGGAAATTCATAGGCAGGCTGATAGCTAAAGCTCGAGGGTTCCCCTTTCTGGGTAAAAACTCTACAGTTT
This sequence comes from Selenicereus undatus, assembly GCA_017589665.1. Lineage (NCBI taxonomy): Eukaryota > Viridiplantae > Streptophyta > Magnoliopsida > Caryophyllales > Cactaceae > Selenicereus > Selenicereus undatus. The sequence goes on along the minus strand of JACYFF010002017.1, from coordinate 11,990,085 downwards.
CCATGAGATTGAACACTAATACCAAATGGGCGCTGAAGATAAGAAGTAGCCATTTTTAAAGGTCAAGCACCACACTCTTCAGAAGAACATTACTCAATTCAAAACACCAACGACCAAAAGATTCATCCCCACATGACATGAACTCGATGAAATTCAACGGGGAAGTCCGTCACGTTTTCTTTCTCTTTAAGTGTCTAGCTGCAGTGGGAAGGTGGCGCAAATTGAGCGAAGACAAATGCAGCAGATCACCCGCTTGGGAGTTGGTGTCATGCTTCAGGCTCTGGAAGGATAACGAGGGCACACTCGGGGTTTTCCTCACTGTTTTTTTGCCCTTGTTTTTTTTTTTTTTTTTTGAGAGCTATTGTGGATCCGTTTTCTGTCAAAATATTTTTGCGATTAATAAATAGTCATACTGCATAGAAAAGCTATATTCGACTCAAACTACAAACTTCAAAATACAATCTTCATTCAAAACAATTACTTTTACATATACTTGTTTCAAGTTATAGCTTGGACAAAAGATCTATTTATCTGTCGTAACATCTTTTTGGAAAGAGATTTATTTATTTACTTGTAGGCACTAAAAATATTTACATGTCAAACCAACATAAAATTAAATTAATTATTTAGATCAACCCTCTTAATTGATTTAATTAAGTCCAAATTCACTGACAAGTCATGACTCAATCCCAAACGGTTTCCAAGTCAATATGCAGTCAACGCCCGAAACGACTTTCAAATTAAGTCACGACCCAAGCCCCGAGCAACTTCCAAGTCAAGGCTTGGTCAAAACCCAAAAGACTCCCAAGCTAACGCCCAAGTCAAAAGTCAAAGTCTAAGTCGATTCCTAAGTCAAAGTCCAAAATACTCTTAAGTCAAGATGCGGTCAAAACCCAAGGGGACTTCCAAGTCAATGCCCAGCCCAAGCCCAAAAGACTCCCAAGTCAAAAGCCGAAGCCTAAATTGTCTCTCAAGTCAAAGTCAAGCCAAAATCCAAATGACTCCCCTGTCAAGATCCGGTCAAAGCCCAAGTCGACTTCTAATTCAAGGCCCCGCCCCCAAGCCCGAGAGACTCCCAAGTCAAAGCCTGAGTCAAGGCCCAAGTCAAAGCTTAAGTCAAAGCAAACAACTCCTAAGTCAAATTGATCCAAGTTGAAGTCTGACTGAATGTCCAAAATGAGGTCAAAAGTCAATCTTGACATTCAAGGGTAATGGGAGAATTTTCCTATAAATGGACCCCCCCCCCCCCATTCAAGGTTGAAAAATCAAAAGAATCCACCAAACCTCAAGCACTCTCTCTTTGAATGAAAATAACAAGCACTTGAAGCACATGTCATCCTCCCTCGAAGATCAAATATTTGTCTTGATTGAGAATAAGCATCTCAGGCCCCATTTGTGTTTACAAAATTTTTGGCACGCTCGATGGGATATCTCTACCCTCCCATCTCTTTCTCCTGAAAATCAAGACTTTCAAGTTTCAAGAGCATCCTCTTCAAAGAAGACATGGCCATGAAGAACGTTACCTCTCAATCTTTGTAACGCCCCCAATAACTAATATCTGATTATTCTAACATAATCACT